>SJYX01017139.1:134252-148772 GCA_006410675.1 Oreotragus oreotragus
ATATGCCAGCAAATTTGGAAAACTCAGCAGTGGCCACAGGACTGGAAAAGGTCAGTTTTCATTCCAATCCCAAAGAAAGATAATGCCAAAAAATGCTCAAACTACCGTCCAACTGCACTCAATTCACATGCTGGTAAAGTAATGCTCAAAATTCTCCAAGCTAGGCTTTAACAGTATATAAACTGAGAACTTCCTGATGTTCAAGCTGGTTTTAGAAAAGGCAGAGGAACCAGAGATTAAATTGCCAACATCCATTGGATCATAGAAAAAGCAAGAGAATTCCAGAAAAACTTCTGCTTCACTGACTAAGCTAAAGCCTTTGACTGTGTGGATCATAACAAACTGGAAAATTCTCCAAATGATGGGAGTATCAGACCACCTGACCTGCTTCCTGAGAAACCTGTATGCAGGTGAAGCTGCAACAGTTAGAACCGGACATAAAACAATGACTGCTGCTGCTGCTGCTAAGTTGCTTCAGTCGTGTCCGACTCTGTGCAACCCCAGAGACGGCAGCCCACCAGGCTCCCCCATCCCTGGGATTCTCCAGGCAAGAACACTGGAGTGGAATGCCATTTCCTTCTCCAATGCGTGAAAGTGAAAAGTGAAACTGAAGTCTCTCAGTCGTGTCTGACTCTTAGCGACCCCATAGTGGCCCACCAGGCTCCTCCGTCTATGGGATTTTCCAGGCAAGAGTGCTGGAGTGGGGTGCCATTACCTTCTCCATAAAACAATGAACTGGTTCCAAATTGAGAAAGGAGAATGTCAAGGTTGTATATTGTCACCTTGCTTATTTAACTTATATGCAGAGTACATCATGCAGAATGCCGGGCTAGATGAAGCACAAGTTGGAATCAAGATTGCCAGGAGAAATATCAATAACCTCAGATATGCAGATAACACCACCCTTATGGCAGAAAGCGAAGAAGAACTAAAGAGCCTCTTGATGAAAATGAAAGAGAAGAGTGAACAAGCTGGCTTAAAACTCAACATTCCAAAAATAGCCCTAAAGATCATGGCATCCAGTCCCATTACTTAATGGTAAATAGATGGGAAACAATGGAAACATTGAAAGATTTCATTTTCTTGGGCTCCAAAAGCACTGCAGATGGTGACTGCAGCCACGAGATTAAAAAACACTTGCTCCTTGGAAGAAAAACTATGACAAAACGTAGACAGTATATTAAAAAGCAGACATCACTTTGCTGACAAATGTCCATCTTGTCAAAGCTATGGCTTTTCCAATAATCATGTATGGATGTGAAAGTTCGATCATAAAGTAGGCTGAGTGCCGAAGAATTGATTTTTAAACTGTGGTGTTGGAGAAAACTCTTGAGAGTCTCTTGGACAGTAAAGAGATCAAACTCATCCATCCTAAAGGAGAATAACCCTGAGTATTCATTGGAAGTACTGATGCTGAAGCTGAAGCTCCAATTCTTTGGCCACGTGATGGGAAGAGCCAACTCACTGGTAAAGACCTGATGCTGGGAAAGACTGAAGGCAGGAGGAGAAAGGGATGACAAAGGATGAGATAGTTTGATGGTATCACCGACTTAATGGACATGAGTTTGAGCAAGCTCCAGGAGATGGTGAAGGACAGGCAAGCCTGGCATGCTGCAGTCCATGGAGTCACAAAGTTGGACATGTCCGAGCCACTAAACACAGCACAGCACAGCACAAATATAAACTCGTTTGAAAAAAATCAGTTAAAATAAATAATATTTGGGAAGCATACTTGTATTTGGTAAATAATTAAACATCTTAAACTTTTCAGTATTAAACAGTTCTTTGTGCAATTTGCTTCTTGTTATTAATATCATGTGCGTGTGTGTGTATGCACATGTGCGCATGCGATGTTACTTCAGTCATGTCCGACTATTTGCAACTCTATGGGATGTAGCTAGCCAGGCTCCCTTATCCATGGAATTCTTCAGGCATGAATATGGAGTGGATTGCCATATATTCCTCCAGGGGAGTCTCTTAACCTAGGGACTGAATCCAAGTCTCTTGTATCTCCTGCATTGGCAAGCAGTTTCTTTACCAGCAGTGCCACACGTGAAGTTCTATTAACATCACAGTGCCTTCATTTTCCTGATCCGGTTTATAATAAATTCCTAAATAATTATTACACAGAAAGTACTCTGCAAGTACTCTCCTATTATCTTTGTACCTTATCTATTTGAGTGTCTCACAAATCATGGATACAACATTCAGGAGTTTTTGAGGAGTTGGCCATCTTACTATGCACTGAATGTAACAAAATTTTCCACCAAAATTTATTTCCAAATTTTGGATTAGAATCCAATTAGATTCTCCCTTGTGGCCACTGAGTAAATCCATACATTTTCATGTAAGTTGAAAAATGTAATATTATGTGGGATGGGTGCCTTTTCTAGGAAACAAGACTACATATTTGACTCTTTTTCAAAAGTATCTAAGATTTTAAAATAGTTGCCCTTCACTGTCTTATTTGAAAGTTGTGGATGGTTGCGCTTTTTCTTTTTTGGGGGAAAGGAGATTGAATGGACAATTTAATGTTTGATGCTTAAAGGGCTTTCTTCTATGCTTTAAAATAATCAAGACACTCTGCACAATTCCCACAGGGTGTTTTAAAAGTGAGATTCAGTTAGATTATAAATGATCTGACTCATAGCTCCATATATTCTGGCAATATTCAACTAAAGTCAATTATGCATCCTTGTGTTTTTCAAGTTTCCAACATATGGGGCCAAGGAAGGACACTGCAAAAGCATCCAGAAGCTCAGACATATTACTGAAACACACATGCAAACCGGTTGAGAAATTATGCTGATTTCATTCACAGAAGAATTGATTTTAGGAAGAATTGACTACTAACTAGCTAGTAAATAATTTCTAAATTAGTAAGAGTACTGTAGCTGGGATGAGACTCAAGTATTTGCTAAAGCCCAAATAGTTGTGGGGGAAAAATACCCAGTAGTTTTCATGTTGTCATTTTCTTTTCATATTATTTAGAATTGTGACATTTTAAATTTTGAGAGCAGATGTACCTTAACTTTGGGGAAGAAGGGGAGGGACCCCACAGGCCTTTTTTTTTTTTTTTTCTAACATAAAGGTCACTATCCTAGTCTGGAAGGGATTATTTGGAGGTAAGGATAAGCCAAATATTGATGAAAATATGCATAATAACGAAAAGTTTGTTTTCTTTTAGACAAAGTTGCATCTGTGACATTACTCACATTCGGGAAAATAAAAACAATGAAATAACATACAACAACAGAGGGGGGATTCTTGTTTTCTCACTAGGAACTTCAGAAAAGGTGAGAGTCCAGACTGCAGGCAGGGTGACCTGAGATAGGGCTTCCTCCTTATGCGGTTGGTGAACTGACCAACTGAAATCATAGTAGGCATAGGTTGAGAGCCACATCCATCCAATAAGAGAAACTGTGAAGGTCTATGATTGAGAATATCCATTTAAAAATCTGCTTTGTGCATTTATTTACCCTTTTATTACGCCAAGATTTTGGTGAATTTTTGCTACAAGTGATAGCCAAAGGTTGGTGTTGTCCTTTAGAATAGGGGTCCCTAACCTGAGGGAACTAATGTCTGAAGATCTGAGACGGAGTTGGTATAATAATAGTAGGAAGAAAGTGCACAATAAATGTAATGCACTTCAATCATCCCCAAACCACTCCTCCCACACCCTGGGCCGTGGAAAACTGTCTTTCATGAAACCAGTCCCTGGTGCCAAAATGTCTGGTGACTGCTGCTTTAGGATGAGACAGTATGAGAGATACCCCATATCTGAACTTGACAGACTAGAGGACTGTAGGAAGAGGGGAAATGAGAAGTCAACAGGTTGCATCAAACACAAATGCACTTACTGGGTTTTCTCAAATACAGATAGGGGCAAACACTTGACTTCCTCTGACCAAATCTGAGAGAGGCATTTGGATAATAAAGGATTATCTCTGGAGGCTAGAGAAGTTGAAGATGGCTTATGCAGGAATATCTGGCTAAAGAGATCTGCTGTTTAAAATGAACTACATCATTTGTCTCCCCGCAAAGGTCACTACTTAAGTGAAAAGGAGTTAGGACATACTTAGTTGATGTTTAATAACTGTTACCATTTATCAAGCTAAAACTTAGAAGAAATAACCATGTTGAATTTTGTTATACTGATTTATGTGAAAAAACACATGCTAATCACAAATGATAATCTTTGTGAGACATGAAGCACAGTAAGTAAGCATTTTGTGATTAATGGATTCAAAGATTCAGTTTGAAGAGAATGAAAATAAAGTATAGCCTACAGAGCTTACGGCTTTAGGACTCTAAAGCTGCTGATAAAAACAAAGCTAAGTGATTAATCAATCTTATGAATTACATTAATGCAGCCAGTCAATTGGAATATTATGGGAAAAATCTTTTTATTTTTCTCAATAGCAAATAGTTTTGTCTGTAATTTTTAATCATTCAAATAGTTGCATTAGCTATTTTACTTTGCTTGTGTGAATGACTTTTCTTGAATTATTTCATCTTTTATCTGTAGGTTGGGTATTTAATTTCTGAAGGTTTTCTACCACATGTCCTGTTTTTATTTGTGGTCATCCAAAAATTGTTCCTTTTCCATAAAATATGTATCATTTCAGTTATCTGATGTTTTTTCCCTTCTTCGATGATAATCAACCAGAGATTGTGACCTTGATCTTCTTGTCTTCAATCCCACTTTATCTCCTCCATAAAGTTTTCTTTTACTTTGTCTATACATTTATCTTAATTAGCCTTCAGTTCCTTCAATTAAGTATATCTCTATCAATGCTCACTGTGACCAGGACAAATGGTGGATAAAAGTGCTATTTAAAGAAAGTATGAGTCAGATGACTGCAGCCCCAGGAAGGCTGTGTCTTTTTCTCCTCCTTGAAAGTCCAAGGACCTAGAGAAGGACAAATGGAGTCATGAGAATGAGAACTGTACCTTCATAGTACAGGCAGGGTCTAGAGATACGTTCATTTATGTGGTTATTAGGAAAGTCTTTTGTTGCTGTGATGATAACAAGATAAGTCAAGTGCTTCAGTAACATTAAGTGAACAGGAGATATCTATGTACGAACTCTATAGATTCTGTTGAAATATATCACTTATTTTGAGTAGATGACAAGGTAGACTTATGACAATTCAATCATGCAGACATTTAAGGAAAAATAGTCATTGCTATAGTTAAGAAAATGTTTTAGCCTAGGGCAGAAATAATCCAATGCCTAACAGTGTTTGGTTTCTCTTTTTCTTTTGTTTGCATGGCAATGGTGAGAGTAATGTTTAAAAAATGTGGGAATTCCACCCTCTCACACACAGTCATAAAACTCTTGTAAGAGAAATTTCTCCCCATATGGAAAGAATACGTAGTTTATAGGGGAAACCAACTTCTGATGGTAAACTATAAATATGTTTTGACATTCACATTTATAACTTTTCTTAATCTAGATAATTTTTGCTCAGATCCTATTTTATTTTCTCTGCAATCTATGTGATTTGTTGACCTGTCTCTACCTCTGTACTTTATAAGATTCTCAAAGAAATGTGGTTTGCCTTATTACTATAAATTGTGACTCTATAACTTTCATAAATTTTTTCTTTCTTACAAAATAAAACTGTAACTCAATATATCCAGCTAACTTCCATTGTTTGTTAAAAGATAACTATAAGTAATAAAGAGATACAAGAGAAAGAAATAATACAATTTATCAGAAACATTTTTTGAATAGCAAATTAAAACTGCGGATTTTTTTAAGCAAACCCATCATCCGATTTTAAAGCTGCAAATCAAAAATGATTTGTCCAATGTCTTTATTTTTATCAATGAAGAAGTTGAAACTCAGAGGTCTTAAAATACTTGGCCCCAAGCTGTTGGATCCAGTATAATCAGCTCTAAGGTGTTTGCCTGACCTGAAGCATAGCTCTAGAAGGGTGAGAAAGACAAAGATAGAACTTAATGCAGGTTAAACTTCAACCTGAACCTCTGGTGATGAGGACAGCTTCTTTTGAAAATTCCAAATAGGGATTGGAGTCAAGACTCCTTCTTTTCCCTGGGTTACTGAATTGTTATTTTTCCCTGTCCCAGTCAATGCCAAGTATGTGTGATACCTAGACCCTCACATCTGCGTCTTTCAGCACCCTATGTACCTTGCCTTAGGGCCAGGGATAATAATCTGGTTTTTTTTTTTTTTTTTTTCTCTCTCAGCACTTCATCTACACCTTAGCCTCCTCTTCCCTTCTGTCAGGAGGCGTGGTGACCTCATGGTCCCAGACTACCACTTCATTCCTTAACTTGAGAACTCTACGCATTGAGTTCTCCAGATTTAACCCTTAATGTGATGAATATTATAAAAGAAACTGGAAAATCTTCTCTCAAGAAAATGTCCTTGCTAGGAGGGCCATTGTTTCACTGCAAAATCCTATTTTGAATGCCAAAAGCAAAATGTTACTTCATTTCTTACTCTGACTATTCTCAGGGAAACCTAATGAAACCCTCAGAAAGATGGATACCCTGGGGACATATTGAAGGGAAAGAAATGCAATAGGAAAGCACAAAAATAATTTTCAACTTAGGATTCTGATAGCACTTATTTTTTAACTAAGCAAATAATCTAGGAAGAAATCACTACAGAGAGGCTTGTACCTAACCCAATATTGCTGGTAGTTACTAAGCTGTGTCAAAAACCTACTAGGATTTCTAAATGCCATCAATCAGAAGTTACAGTTACATTGCTATTGGAGTCATACCTATGAGACATCAGAAAAACTGGGATGCTAATACATTTGAAACGCAGGTTGGGTATCTGGAGAAATAGAAGTGTCTCTTTCCCTCTGAAATTACATAACTTTGTACATAGAGCAAAAACCTAGTATGTGGATCAGCCATCCAAAGGGAACTTTAATGATTTTTCCCTGTCCTGTCATTCTGTGAGTTTCTCATTTTACGATACTTATGGTAGAGACAAATTGCAAAAGGAAGTTCACTTAGAATGAACAAACTCAAAGACTAGCAATGATTCAAAAATCTTATGGTCTCAGCTTCACCCCATCCTAGCCTTTTAGTGAAGTGAAGTGAAGTCGCTTAGTCGTGTCCGACTCTTTGCGACCCCATGGACTGTAGCCTACTAGGCTCTTCTGTCCATGGGATTTTCCAGGCAATAGTCCTGGAGTGGATTGCCATTTCCTTCTCCAGGGGATCTTCCCAACCCAGGGATCGAACCCGGGTCTCCTGCATTGTAGACAGACGCTTTACCATCTGAGCCAGCAGGGAAGTCCAGCCTTTTAGTAACTACAAGTAATCAAAACCACTTTAAGACTTTTATGTAAGCTTTCATTATTTTCCTATTCTGTGTAATTCTCACTGTAGAAATAAGATATATTTACCAATCTGTGAACTGACACACTGTAACTGGTACCTAAATACAAATGAAACTTTGGGAGAACAAGGAAAGGTTTAATATGTGAGGATCACTTAACCTGTAGATGTTTATACTTTTGTGTTTAGGTTCTCTCATCCCCTCAGGATGTCATCTAGTGTAATTGTTTTTGGAATAGCTCTAGTGATTTTAACAACCTTGCTTGTAAGGTTTCTTTTTTTATTTCCTATTTTTTTAAGTGTTTCTAATATTTTATGAAAAGATGCTTCTGACATTTGCTCTGATATTTTTCCCATTCAATTTCCACTTATACCCTAATTTCATTATTTCTAGGAACTGGGAAACTGAAGCTTTGAATATGATCAAGGCTATGAAAAGCATGTATTTTCATTGAAGCCTCTTACCATTTTGTTCTGGTTATTATCAGCCTCAGTATGGGAACAGAAAGGGAAAAGTTAAAGTTTGGTGGTGGTTTAGTTGCTAAGTCATGTCCGACCCTTGCAACCTTATGGACTGAAGCCCTCCAGGCTCCTCTGTCCACAGGATTCTCCAGGCAAGAATACAGGAACGGGTTGCCATTTCCTTCTCCAGGGGATCTTCCTGATCCAGGGGTCAAAATCAGGTCTCTTGCATTGCAGGTGGATTCTTTACCAATTGAGCCACCAGGGATGGTTGCCCTTTGTTTTTATTCACTTTTAAGAGTCTAGGAATAGTGTTTATAATTCTAAAGCACTTGGATAACAAAACTCATATCTGTGTATAAATTTTATTTATGAAATGATATTGGAAATTGATAACAAAACAATGATTTTACATTTTTAAAATTAAGTGATTACAGATCATTGATCATTAGCTTAATGATAGTTTCTGATCCTATGATGTGTATTCTCATCAGCATTTCAGTTGTAATTTATTTAGCTTTGAATCAGGGATATTTTGTACCATAATTTATTTGATGCACCTAAATTTTACAAAAGCAACAATTTAGTCTTTTTTCACTTTTGTACGCAAAGGGTAATATAATAAAAATGATCTGGAAACTTAGTAAGAAAATAGGAACTGAACATTCATGAAAGCATCTTAATAGATAATTTATTATGATGAAGAGTTCAAATTATAAGGCCAGCTCCTCTTAAATCTTTCAAAGAATATCTTTGCCTCAGTTAGCATTAAAAGAGCATTTCTTCTTAGATTTAAAAAAAAAAAATTAAGAGGTGTTAAAAACTTTGAACCTAGATGCTAAATCATGCAACCAATATTTACAGAACACCTAATATATGCCAGTCTCTGTTTTGATCTCTAGAGATAAAGAAGGAAAATGAAAGCAGGTAATCAACCTAAAAATAAGAGCTCAATTCTGGTTAACTGCATTGGGATTATTTTATTCAGGACAGAAAAGGTCAAGAAAATTAAAATGACATCCTGCTTGATTCTTAGGTACTACTACTGCAGAGTACATTATGTGAAATACCAGGCTGGATGAATCACAAACTGGAATCAAGATTGCCTAGAGAAATATCAACAACTTCAGATATGCAGATGATATAACTCTAATGGCAAAAAATAAAGAGGAACTAAAGAGCCTCTTGATAAGGATGAAAGAGGAGTGTAGAAAAGCTGACTTGAAACTCAACATTCAAAAACTAAGATCTTGGTATCGGGTCTGGAAAAGTCCCTTGGGCTGCAGGGAGACATCAGTCAATCCTAAAGGAAATCAACCCTGAATATTCATTTGAAGGACTGATGCAGACATTATTCTACCTGATGTGAAGAGCTGACTCACTGGAAAAGACTCTGATGCAGGAAAAGATTGAGTGCAGGAGGAGAAGTTGAGATGGTTAGATAGCATCACCAACTCAATGACCATGAAGTAGAACAAACTCTGAGAGACAGTAAAGGACACAGACGCTTGCTGTGCTGCATGCAGCCCATCGGATCACAAAGAGTCAGGTGTGACTTAGTAACCAAAAACAACAAAAACACCACCGTGGAATTATTTTTCCTGACTTACAACATTTCTTTTTTTTTTTAATTTTTAAAATGTAAATAAGATACAAATATGAAAATATACAATACAATGAATTAATTATCATAAGACCAACACCTACTATACACCATTCATGTCGAGAAACTAAACAATGCCTGGAACCTCAGAAGGCCCTTTCTGTGCTTCATCTCATAATAATTTCTTCCCTCCCCCAAAATGTAACCAATTTCTTTACTTTTATAGTAATTATCTCTTTTCATTTCTTTATAGTCTTATCACCTAGAGATTCTGGGGTCTAGATCATAACTTGTAAACTGCATGTACTCAATAAATTCCTAACCAAATTAAGTCACTGAAGATTCATTCCTCAAATATACATTCCCAGAAATTGTATTTTATCTTTGCTGGTCTTAATTTAGGTTTTTTTTTTTTTTTTTTTTTTTGGTAGGGGGAGGTGGTCAGGGTAATTTTTGGATATGTCTCTTAAGTCATTATTCTACATTTTTCTTCCCATCCTTACCTTTTCTTACAATTTATTTTTTGAAAAACTAAGTCCATCTGACTTATAGTCTTTTAAACATTTTTAATTGGAGGATAATTGCTTTACAACGTTGTATTGGCTTCTGCCTTACAACAATGCAAATGGATCATATGTATGTATATACCCTCTCCCTCTTGAGCCTCTCTCCCCCTCCATCCCATGGTCTAGGTTGTCACAGAGAACAGGGCTGGGCTCCATGTGTTACATAGCAGCTTCCTATTTGCAGGGCAGGTATAGAGATGCAGAGGGAGAGGCTGGTCTTGGGGATACAGCAGGGGAAGGGGGTCGAGGGTCGAGGGGGGGTGTGGCGAGGGGGACAAATAAAGAGAACAGCATTGATACAATGATGTGTAAGATAGATAGCTAGTAACCTATAGGTTTAAACATGTCCCTGATGCATATTTTCCACTATTTGGCAGCTGATACAGAAATTTGATTAGACTCAGACTCAATCCCTTTGGCAACATTGCAACTTATACTGTGTTCTTTTATTAGGAGGTACATGCTGTTTGGTTGTCCTTCTTTTTGTGATATTAGCTGCTGTGAATGCTATAGCTAGATCCATTAATTTGATGGGAGTTATAAAATGGTGATATTCCACTGCTGTCATTTACTCTTTATTTACTGGGTGGAATAATTTTATACATAGAGGACCTCTTTCAACTGTCATTTTGGTACCCAGTCATATCTGTAAGGGAGGATAAATGTTTTATTTTTTCCTTCTATTTCCCATTTCCCACAATAATGAAATCGTCCCCAAACACCTTCTGAAAGCAACCAATTAGCTCTTTTGTCTTTTTTTGCATCATTATGAACCATGGATTTAAACATATTTTATGAGTTTCAGTCTGATCAGGCTGCTGTAACAAAATACCATAGACTGAATGGCTTATACAGTTTATTTCTCACAGTTCTGACGTGCATCTTCAGTTTGTGAGATGTGTTTTCCCTCCCACTTGTATTTTGGAGTTCATGGAGGATATCATATCACCTAGATAATGGTAAGTGTCGTACCTTGGTTTTATTTGTTACTCTGTTTTTACAAAAAGCTTTAAAGAGACTCACAAACTATACAGCACCAATGGTGTATTCTTCCCAGATTCCCTTACCGCCGTTGTCTTTTTATTTTCACAATTTCTCCACTCCTTTATTCTAAACCCCAAATCATCTAAAACTGATATTCTCCCTCTCATAAGTTAATTCTTCAGCCTAGCATCACAGACTATACATTTGAGGTCTTAGCATGTTATCCTGATTTTTAAAAAATTAATTGAGTACAGATGTGTTCTTCCCATGAGTCTAAAGCATTGTATACTAGATGCCCAATAAAAGTTACTTTGGATGATTATTCACACTGTGTATGATCCTTTGACATTAGGAATTGTTATAAAAGAGGATAAAAATTAGTCTGAATACCAGCATCTTGGGAAACTGTTGATACTATATTTCCCAGAGGGGCAAAATAAGAACTGGGGCATAGCTTTCTCTAACCTAGCTCCAAAGTATTATTATTATTATTATTTTGATTAAAGAACACACAGCAAAGGAAAAATTCCCTTTCCAGTGAACCATGTCACAATGTTCTTTTAGTCATAGTCCCATTCCCATACAATATGAATACCAAACATGCTAAACGTGGCATGGCAATGGAAGAGTTTACCTGGGTTAGTAGTGGTGGTTTAATCACCGAGTTATGTTTAACTCTTGTGAGCCCATGGCTTGTAGCCCCCACCAGGCTCCTCTGTCCACGGGGATTTCCGAGGTAAGAATTTGGGAGGGGTTGCTATTTCCTTCTCCAGGGCGATCTTTCTGACCCAGGGAATGAACCCTAGTCTCAGTCTCTCGCCTTGCAGGCAGATTCTTTACCACCTGAGCCACCAGGGAAGCCCTTAGGGACACACTGATTTCCCATAGTGACTTCTGCTCTTCTTTCACTTTCACGGGGCTGAGTTTACCCTATGGCAGTGGTCCCCAATCTTTTTGATATCAGAGACTAGTTTCATGAAAGATAATTTTTTTCGTGGATCAGGTGGGGGCAGATGATGGTTCCAAGATGATTCAAATGCATTGCATTTATTGTGCAGTTTATTATTATTATATCAGCCCCACCTTAGATCATCAGGCATTAGATTCTAGAGGTTGGGGACTCCTACCCTAAAGAATGTAAGGTTTTAGCCTGATCCTGATCCTCATTTAGCTTTATCCTTACTCCTTGGAAGGAAAGTTATGACCAACCTAGATAGCAAATTAAAAAGCAGAGACATTACTTTGTCAACAAAGGTCCGTCTAGTCAAGGCTATGGCTTTTCCAGTAGTCATGTATGGATATGAGAGTTGGACTATAAAGAAAGCTGAGTGCTGAAGAATTGATGCTTTTGAACCATGGTGTTGGAGAATACTCTTGAGAGTCCCTTGGACTGCAAGGAGATCCAACCAGTCCATCCTAAAGGAGATTAGTCCTGGGTGTTCATTGAAAGGACCAATGCTGAAGCTGAAATCCAATACTTTGGCCACCTGATGCGAAGAACTGACTCATTTGAAAAGGCCCTGATGCTGGGAAAGATTGAGGGCAGGAGGAGAAGGGGACAACAGAGGATGAGATGATTGGATGGCATCACCAACTCAATGGACATGGGTTTAGGTAGACTCCGGGAGTTGGTGATGGACAGGGAGGCCTGGCGTGCTGCAGTTCATGGTTCGCAAAGAGTTGGACACAACTGAGCAACTAAATTGCACTGAACTGTACTACATAAAAATCTATATTATTAAGTCAGGCTTAGCATGTTATCTGAAAACATGGATTAATGGAAACTAACTTATCCTTACTAGACACTTGACTCCCACAAACACTATGACCTAACAAACTGAACTTACTGAAACACAAGTGATGTTTAAAAGAATAATCAACATTTTATCTTTAATGCAAGAACTCTTTACTAAAGTCATGTTTATTCATTTAAAAGTAAGTGACACATTTCTATATACACCAGGAGAAAGTGGCCCATGCTGAATTCAAATTAAGCATTGCAAGCCTCATGTTTATAGATAGTCTCTTAATTACGAAAATTGCCAGGAACCAGTCTTTGATCTAAAACCTGTCAGCCTGCATTGAATTGAATCTAATTTGCTTCCTCTGTTCCAAAATGACCAGTTTGTGCTGTAACATAATCTTTTAATAATGCGATGTGAAGTAACTGATCAAAAGAAATTTAATTTTTTGATGAGCAGATACAAAAATAGTGCAGTAATATTTTTGTCTTAGAAAGAGAATTAAAATCCTTTTCTTCTGATGAAGCTGCCTTAGATATACTTATATTTCCAGTGTGAATGCAAGTAGTTAATGGTAGTAAGAATCAAAGGCCCATAGAAAGAGAATCTCAACATCATGATTTTATTTTGAGGGGCAGAACCAGGACAAACAACTTGGCAAAACCAAGTCAAACATCACATGGTTTGTACTCCATTTGAAACATGCATTTTGAAGTCAATATTTGTTTTTGTTGTTGTATAGTTCCTCAGTCATGTCCAACTCTTTTGTGAGCCCAGGGACTGCATTCGCCAGGCTCCTCTGTCCATAGAGATTCCCAGACAAGAATACTGGAGTAGATAGCCATTTCCTTCTCTAGAGGATCTTCCTTACCCAGAGATCTAACCAGAGTCTCCTGAACTGGCAGGTGGATTTTTTACCACTGAGCCACCTGGGATTTGATTTAGGTCATACCTGAATGGTCTAGCAGTTTTCCCTACTTTCTTCAATTTCAGTCTGAATTTGGTAATAAGGAGTTCATGATCTGAGCCACAGTCAGCTCCTGGTCTTGTTTTTGTTGACTGTATAGAGCCTCTCCATCTTTGGCTGCATAGAATATAATCAGTCTGATTTCGGTCTTGACCATGTGGTGATGTCCATGTGTAGAGTCTTCTTTTGTGTTGTTGGAAGAGGGTGTTTGCTATGATCAGTGCATTTTCTTGGCAAATCTCTATTAGTCTTTGCCCTGCTTCATTCCACATTCGAAGGCCAAATTTTCCTGTTACTCCAAGTGTTTCTTGACTTCTTACTTTAGCATTCCAGTCCCCTATAATGAAAAGGACATCTTTTTTGGGCATTAGTTCTAAAAGGTCTTGTAGGTCTTCATAAAACTGTTCAACTTCAGTTTCTTCAGCATTACTGGTTGGGGCATAGACTTGGATAACTGTGATACTGAATGGATTTAAGGGCCTAGATCTGATAGATAGAGTGCCTGATGAAATATGGAATGAGGTTCGTGACATTGTACAGGAGACAGGGATCAAGATCATCCCCATGGAAAATAAATGCAAAAAAGAAAAATGGCTGTCTGGGGAGGCTTTACAAATAGCTGTGAAAAGAAGAGAGGCGAAAAGCAAAGGAGAAAAGGAAAGATATAAGCATCTGAATGCAGAGTTCCAAAGAATAGCAAGAAGAGATAAGAAAGTCTTCTACAGTGGTCAGTGCAAAGAAATAGAGGAAAAGAACAGAAAGGGAAAGACTAGAGATCTCTTCAAGAAAATTAGAGATACCAAGGGAACATTTCATGCAAAGATGGGCTCAATAAAGGACAGAAATGGTATGGACCTAACAGAAACAGAA
>SJYX01017139.1:166541-214835 GCA_006410675.1 Oreotragus oreotragus
GATGCTTTTGAACTGTGGTGTTGGAGAAGACTCTTGAGAGTCCCTTGGACTGCAAGGAGATCCAACCAGTCCATTCTGAAGGAGATCAACCCTGGGATTTCTTTGGAAGGAATGATGCTAAAGCTGAAACTCCAGTACTTTGGCCACCTCATGTGAAGAGTTGATTCATTGGAAAAGATTCTGATGCTGGGAGGGATTGGGGGCAGGAGGAGAAGGGAGGACGACCTAGGATGAGATGGCTGGATGGCATCACGGACTTGATGGACGTAAGTCTGAGTGAACTCCGAGAGATGGTGATGAACAGGGAGGCCTGGCGTGCTGCGATTCATGGGGTTGCAAAGAGTCAGACACGACTGAGCGACTGAACTGAACTGAACTGAAAGCTGTTATGAGGAATATCTTTATCTTTATTTTAAATTATGCATTTCTGGAAAAATGCTGGAACATTGTTTTGTTTTTAATTAGACCATGTTTGCTTTTGACACATTCCTAACCTTTATCTGGGCCTTCCCAGTTAGCTTAGTGGTAAAGAATTCTTCTGCCAATGTAAGGAAATGCAAGAGACGTGGGTTTGATCCTGGATTGGGAAGATCCCTTGGAGGAGAAATTGGCAACCAACTGCAGTATGCTTGCTGGGCAATCCCATGGAAAGAGGAGCCTGGCAGGCTATAATTCACAGGGTTGCAAAGAGTCAGACACGACTGAAGCTGAGAGACTAAGCATGCATGCATGCAACCTTTATCTGATAATGAAAGCTTTTCATATCCTCCCAAATCTTATCTCACTTTTTCATTTTAAGTTATCCAGAATTTATTTGTTCCTTAGAAAATGGAGTTGATTTATAAGCCATTCTCAAATACAGATAAAATAGCCTAAAATGAGTTGCATGCATATCTGATAGGGAATTTTATGTACCACAGATAAGAGGACAAACACCAAGACACATATTTTGCTAGGCTAATCAAATCTGAGTGATAATTTATTAAAAATGTAACATTTTTGAGCTTAAAAAGTCAGGGACAAAATATTCTATAAATATAATTTGGAGACAGACTAGAACAGAGAGCAGAGATCAAATTCAACAGTTAGCTAGTGTGCACACGTCCCATCTATAATAAGATAATGATCATAGTAATTGTAGTAGTATCAGTAGTAGATGTGCTGGCGATGGTGGTTGTAGTAAATAATACTAATAACTATAAGCATAATTTTAAACACCTTAGGAACTTCATGATGCCCCAGTGGCTAAGGCCTCAAGCTTCCAATCCAGGAGATCTGGTTTCAATCCTTAGCCAGTGATGAACTAGATCCCACATGCCCCGACTAAGTGTCCGCATGCTACCACCAAAGATGCCATGTGCCACAACCAAGATTAGGCATCAAGGCTGTATATTCTCACCCTGCTTATTTAACTTATATGCAGAGTACATCATGAGAAACGCTGGATTGCTGCGATTCATGGGGTCGCAAAGAGTCAGACATGACTGAGTGACTGAACTGAAATAAATACATAAATATTTTAAAACACACCTTATGCATAATTATTCATTAATTCTTACAACAAACTCATAAGACTAGTATACCACACTCATTATACAGGTGAGGAAGCAAAGCTTAGAAATGTAAGTAACTAGGCTCCACAATCACATTTAACAGCTGGAATAATAGAGATTCAAATCAGAAATTGTACGCCAAGTCCATGCTCTTAGCCACAGTACTATATTCAGTGGTGCAGCAATGGGAGAGGAGTTAATTACACAGGATGGGATCCAGGGATGCCTCAGAGATATCGTGGCTTTGATAAAGCAAATATCACATTAAAGTGAGTCTCACAATTTTTTTGGTTCCCTAGTGCATTTAGTGATTATGTCTACACTATCCTGCAGTTTTTTTTAAGTGTGCAATAACATTATATCTAAAAAAGTACATAACTTAAAACATACTTTATTGCTTAGAAATGCTAGCCACCATCTGTCAATGCAGGGTTGTCACAAACCTTCAATTTATAAAAATTGCAGCATTTGTGAAACACAATAAAATGAGATTTTCCTGTAAGTGGAAGAAGACACAAGATTGTACAGAGTGGAGCTTGGGATTAACACAGACTACTATATATAAAACAGATAACCAACAAGGACCTACTATATAGCACAGAGAACTATACTTAACATCCTATAATAACATAATAGAAAAAAATCTTAAAAAATATATCTATATAATTGAATCACTTTGCTGTACATCTGAAACTAAGACAGCATTGTAAGTCAATTTTATATANTACTATATATAAAACAGATAACCAACAAGGACCTACTATATAGCACAGAGAACTATACTTAACATCCTATAATAACATAATAGAAAAAAATCTTAAAAAATATATCTATATAATTGAATCACTTTGCTGTACATCTGAAACTAAGACAGCATTGTAAGTCAATTTTATATATATATATATTAAACAAAAGACTATAGGGCAGAGGTTCCCAACCTCTGGATCTAAGGCTTGATGATCAGAGGTGGAGTTGATGTCAGTCAGTACAATTGCTCAGTCGTGTCCAACCCTTTGCGACCCCACAGACTCTAGCACGTCAGGCTTCCCAGTCCATCACCAACTCTCGGCGCTTGCTCAAACTTACGTCCATTGAGTTGGTGATGCCATCCAAGCATCTCATCCTCTGTTGTCCCCTTCTCCTTCTGCCTTCAATCTTTCCCAGAGGTAAGGTCTTTTCCAATGTGTCAGTTCTTCACATCAGGTGGACAGAGTATTGGAGTTTCTGCTTCAGCATCAGTCCTTCCAGTAAATATTCAGGAATGATTTCCTTTATGATGGAGTGGTTGGATCTCCTTGCCATCCAAGGGACTCTCAAGAGTTTTCTTCAACACTACAATTCAAAAACATCAATTCTTTGGTGCTCAGAGTTCTTTAGAGTCCAACTCTCACATCCATACATAACTACAGGAAAAACCATAGCTCTGACTAGACGGACCTTTGTTGACAAAGTAATGTCTCTGCTTTTTAATATACTGTCTAGGCTGGTCGTAACTTTTCTTCCAAGGAGCATGCGTCTTAATTTCATGGCTGCAGTCACCGTCTGCAGTGATTTTGAAGGTCAAAAAAATAATGTCTGTCACTGATTCCATGGTCTCCCCATTTATTTGCCATGAAGTTATGGGACCAGATGCCATGATCTTAGTTTTCTAACTGTTGAGTTTAGAAACTCAACTATACACCCTCAGCAAGAGGCTGTATAGTTCTTCTTTGTTTTCTGACATAAGAGTGGTGCCATCTGCATATCTAAGGTTATTAATATTTTTCCCTGCAGTCTTGATTCCAGCTTCTGCTCCAGCTTCTGCTGGTATTGTGCATAATGTATTCTGTATATAAATTAAATAAGCAGGGAGACAATATACAACCTTGATGTACTCCTTTCCCTATTTGGAAGCAGTCTGTTGTTCCATGTCCAGTCCTAACTATTACTTCTTGACCTGCCTACAGATTTCTCAGGAGGCAGATCAGGTGGTCTGATACTCTCATCTCCTGAAGAATTTTCCACAGTTTGTTGTGATCCACACAGTTAAGGGCTTTGGCGTAGTCAATATAGCAGAAGTAGATGTATTTCTGGCTTTCTTGCTTTTTTGATGATCCAAAGGATGTTGGCAATTTGATCTCTGGTTCCTCCTCCACCTTTCTAAATCAGCTTGAACATCTGGAAGTTCACAGTTCATGTGCTGTTGAAACCTGGCTTGGTGAATTTTGAGCTTTGCTTGCATGTGAAATGAGTGCAATTGTGTGGTAGTTTGAACATTATTTGGCATTGCCTTTCTTTGGGATTGGAATGAAAACTTACTTTTCCAGTCCTGTGGCCACTGCTGAATTTTCCAAATTTGCTGGCATATAGAGTCCAGCACTTTCACAGCATCATCTTCTAGAATCTGAAATAGCTCAACTGCAATTCCATCACCTCCACTAGCTTTGTTTGTAGACTTTCTTCCTAAGGCCCACGTGACTTTGCATTCCAGGATGTCTGGCTCTAGGTGAGTGTTCACACCATTGTGGTTATCTGGGAGAGTTGATGTAATAACAGAAATAAAATGCACAATAAATGTTATATGCTCTAGTCATCTTGAAACCCCCACCCTCCTCACATCCATGAAAAATTTTCTTTTATGAAACCAGTCTCTTGTGCCAAAAAGGTTGTGGACCACCGCTACATGGTATACTTCATGCTTAATAATTCATTTGGGTCTGGATCTTTGCAATCCCATGAATATAGCCCTCCAGGCTCCTCTGTCCATGCAATTTCCCCAGCAAGAATACTAGAGTTGGTTGTCATTTCCTCCTCCAGGAGATTTTCCTGACTCAGGGATGAAACCCCTGTCTCTTGCATCTCCTGCGTCTCCTGAGTCTCCTGCATTGCAGGCAGATTCTTTATTACTGAGCCACCAGGAAAGTCCAAAAGTATAAATTGACTCTTTGTGACCCTATGGACTGTAGCCCACCAGGCTCCTCTGTCCATAGAATTCTCCAGGCAAGAATNAGTCTCCTGCATTGCAGGCAGATTCTTTATTACTGAGCCACCAGGAAAGTCCAAAAGTATAAATTGACTCTTTGTGACCCTATGGACTGTAGCCCACCAGGCTCCTCTGTCCATAGAATTCTCCAGGCAAGAATAATGGAGTGGGTAGCCAGTCCCTACTCGAGGGCATCTTCCCAACCCAGGAAATGAACTCCAGGTCTCCTGCATTGCAAGCAGATTCCTTACTCTCTGAGCCACCTGGAAGCTAGTAAAAATTACTTTTGAAGATTATCTCATACCATCCAATAAAGCATAACAGAAGGAAGAAAGCACAGACAACCACAGAGAGCTTCTGAAAATTTCCAGGAGCAACCCCCAGCTCTTCTTCTTCTTCTGATTATGGAAGACCAAATATGTGTGAGGTATGTCAGTTTCATGGGAGCCCAGACCTGAGTCGGCTGCAGAATCTTTCATACTCAGGTAGCTAAAGCAAGAGTATAAGTGATTAAGTCATTTGAAAACTGTAAATCTATACATCATAGACACCCTCGTACTGTATGTGGGGGCTGAAATCTGGCACATTCTTTGGTTATTGAGTCATGTATCCTAGAATCTTTTGAGTAGGGCTGAATTCTTCCAGATAAAATGGAAATTTCCTAATTGACAGAAGTCACCTGATAAGCCAACAGTGAACATGTAGCTGAAAGAAGTCTTTGCAAGGGAATAGAGAAGCCATGAAGAAAACACTGGTCAGCAAAATGAGAGAGGCGGGAGCACACTGAGAAAAAATATGAGGAAGACAAGTTTTAAGTTTTGTTCAGTATACTTTCAGTGGTTATGACTTTTATCCATCTTTCTTCCTTTGCATAATTTAATCTATTTAGTATAGCATACCAGTTTAAAATGTAAAGGACCACAGTCTTTTTATCCTTTAAAATTTTGTTGAATATCTATGAATACTAGATAATAAGATAAAAAAATGTGTGTGGGTGGGTGCTTTCCAGGTGACTCAATGATAAAGAATCTGCCTGCTGATGGAGGAGACAAGTGTTTGATCCATGGGTTGGGAAGATTCCCTGGAGAAGGAAATAGCAACCCACTATAGTATTCTCATCTGGGAAATCCCAAGGAAACAGGAGCCTGGTGAGTTACAGTCTTTTGGGTCTCAAAAGGGTCAGACACGGCTTAGCAATGAAAAGAACAAAAAGATAAAATGGTGAATAATATGCAGTTACTGTACTTGTATCGGAGAAGGCAATGGCCACCCACTTCGGTACTCTTGCCTGCAAAATCCCGTGGGCAGAGGAGCCTGGTGGGCTGCCGTCTGTGGGGTCGTACAGAGCTGGACATGACTGAAGTGACTTAGCAGCAGCAGCAGTGCTTGTATCACTTTTGATGGAACACCTGTTCCCTTTGCTCAGCCACCATGTTAGGCTGGATCTCATCTCAATCACTTCTGCTCTCTGTTCCTGACAGTGACTTTAACTGGATAAAGCCAAACTCTCATACTCCAATCCCAGGGAATGGTCCTCATGTAAACATTTGACCCGATTTGGGTAAATTGTGGGGTGGGAGGTGGGAGGGGGGGTTCATGTTTGGGAGCTCTTGTACACCCATGGCGGATTCATGTCAATGTATGCCAAAACCAATACAGTACCGTAAAGTAAAATAAAAATAAAAATTAAAAGAAAAATAAATAAATAAATAAATTTACTAAAGAATGTGTTTTCTGGATATTTGATTTATATTAGTTCAATTTCTTTTCTGGAGAAGTTACCAGAAGGAATACTGCTGATCAGGGTGGATTTTTTTTTTTTAACTTTTTTGTTTTGTATTGGATGGAGGAGCCTGGTAGGCTGCAGTCCATGGGGTCGCTAAGAGTCAGATACAACCGAGCGACTTCACTTTCACTTTTCATTTTCATGCATTGGAGAAGGAAATGGCAACCCACTTCAGTGTTCTTGCCTGGNAACTTTTTTGTTTTGTATTGGATGGAGGAGCCTGGTAGGCTGCAGTCCATGGGGTCGCTAAGAGTCAGATACAACCGAGCGACTTCACTTTCACTTTTCATTTTCATGCATTGGAGAAGGAAATGGCAACCCACTTCAGTGTTCTTGCCTGGAGAGCCCCAGGGACAGGGGAGCCTGGTGGGCTGCTGTCTATGGGGTCACACAGAGTCGAACACAACTGAAGCGACTTAGCAGCAGCAGCAGCATAGCTGATTAACAATGTTGTAACAGTTCCAGTTGGAAAGCAAAGGGACTCAGCCATACATATATTAATATATGTATCCATTCTCCTCCAAACTCCCCTCCCATCCAGGCTGCCACATAACATTGAACAGAGTTTCTGTGCTATACAGTAGGTTTTTGTTGGTTATCCATTTTAAATATAGCAGTGGAGTTTTGGATCAACATGTACACACAGATCAGGATGGAATGTTCCAGGGCTACCACATGAGGGAATCTGGTTAGAGTGCCGGAAAGGATGATAGAGAATCAAAGTTGGATCTTTCTTAACACTTAAACTTTTTTTTTGCTTAATCCTAGATAAAGCTGAAATTAAGAGCATGTGGATATTGGTATGTGCCAATCTATGTAGCAGTTTGGGAAAAGATAAGACTAGAAAGTAAGGTCTGAACTAAAAAAAAGAAGAAAAATTTTGAATTTACTAAAAGTTTTCTTCTAAGCATTGTGGAGACATCTACGATTTTTTTTTAATGTGAAGAACTAATATTTTTATGACAAATGTTAGATTATATACCTCTGCAGTTGGAGATAAAGGAGTCCTAAATTTTGGATAGCTAAAATCCTGGAAGTTTTAATATGCAATCCAGTCTCTGTATAATCACAATAAAAGGTGTAATCAATTGAACACTGTCAAAGTTAATTGCAGTTTGAATGGTTCAGGATGCCATACTTCATGTCAAACTTAATTTAAATCGACTTAAAAGGTAGGGTGGAATTTTAGTTGGATTGAAATCTTCCCCAAAGCATGCCTTTCCAGCTGAACTCTCTTCATTGTGAACAGGGAAAAACTGATGTGCTTGACATAGCCAGATGAAACACATCACCATTGTACCTGACAACCAAGAAATTTAAACTGACAAGAACCTCTTAAAAGAGTCACAGAAAAAGTGGACTTTGAACTCGCGGTGCACACAATAGACACTGGTGTGGCCCTGGGCACAATGGGTGGAATTTTCCTTTTTTAAACATCTTTTTCCTCAAAAATCTACTTAAGGAAAAGGTTTTTTTTTCTCTTAAGTTTTGTAGAGAGCTCTGCATATCCCACCTATGAAAAGGAAAAGCAGTGAACTAAAAACATGGATAGAGTTATGCAGCCCATTATTATGGCTTTACTTTCTGTAATTAAAGAATAAAACTGATACTCCCTTTTGACTTAATGACAATAAAACCTGTTTCTCTCCATTCTTCCACATACCTCTAATCAACACTACCGCCCACCTCTTGGCAGCATGCTGAAAAAGTCACTTATTTCATTATCTAATCATTCAGCAAATGTTGTTGCTTGTACATACAAATACATTAAAAGGAATTCATTTATGTCTATCTCTGCCACTTTCTCAGTCCATATAATCATTATTTCTTAACTAAATGGTGATCAATAGTTATGTTCACTAAGTATTTTGAACTGTCTGCTTCCCAGGGCTTGTCAAAATTATATTTGCTCACTCCACTTGAAGTTATGCATAGCCATGCCACTTTATTTGGTCCATAAAATGTGAGTGGAAATAATGTCTGTTACTTCCAGGTGAAGGCTTTAAAAGTCAATATAATGTTCCATCTACCTAGACAGCATATTAAATAGCAGAGACACCACTTTGCTGACAAAGATTCATCCAGTCAAAGCTATGGTTTTTCCAGTAGTCACATTTGGATGTGAGAATTGGACTATAAAGAAGGCTGAGCACTGAAGAAATGATGCTTTTGAACTGTGATGTAGAAGACTCTTGAGATTCCCTTGGACAGTAAGGAGATCAAACCAGTCAACCCTAAAGGAAATCAGTCCTGAATATTCATTGGAAGGACTGATGCTGAAGCTGAAGCTCCAATACTTTGGACATCTGATGAGAAGAACTGACTCACTGGAAAAGACCCTGATGCTGGGAAAGACTGAAGGCAGGAGGAGAAGGGGATGATAGAGGATGAGATGCTTAGATGGCATCACTGACTCAATAGACATGAGCTTAAGCAAGCTCCGGAGATGGTTAAGGACAGGGAAGCCTGGCGTGCTTCAGTCTATGGGGTTGCAAAGAGTCTGACATGACTGAAACACTGAACAACAGCAATGTTCCATCTTTCTTTTGATACCTTCACAGTTAAGAAAGCTCAGAGGTGGAATTTCTCTCTCTCCCAGATTCAGGGAGAATGATATGGGACAGAGCCTGAATGGACCCTCAGTGGCCCTGTGGCTCATTCTTACTAATGAAATATAGACAGAAATGAAATTAATCCCTTCCAGGCAGAAACTAGACTGCCTCTTTTTCCCTCTTTACTATTCCCTCAAGAAATGACAAAGAAGCTGTATACTGAGTTGTCACCACCATATTGTGGCAATCTGTATCTTCAATATACCTCACGTTCAAGTATGAGGCTTAATTCACAATGAACTTTGTAAGAGTAAGCGATAAACCACAGTGATAAAATGTTCCACTCACCAAAGTAATATAAAAATTCCAAATCTGAATACATACAAAGTATGTAAAGATAAAATCGATAGAATCACAAAGGAAAGCTGCCAAATTCATTACTGCAGTCGTGCCAAGAATCACTTTCAAAAAAGCAGTACAACAGTAGTGACGCAGGTTCAATCCCTGGGTCAGAAGATCCCCTGGAGAAGGGTAGGGAAACCCACTCCAGTATTTTTGCCTGAAGAATCCCATGGACAGAGGTGCCTAGGGGAATACAGTCCATGGTGTTGTTAAGGGTTGGATACGACTGAAGCGATTAAGTACGCATGCATGCATGCATAACAGGAGTGAAGGAATTAAATGTTGAACAGAAAAATCAGTTAAATTTAATTTAATACACTTATATGATGCCCTGCATGCAGCAATGAGAGAACCCATATTCTCAAGCACACAAGAAGCACACATGAAAATTGTGTATGTACATGGTCATAAAGCAAGCCTCAAGAAGTGTCAGAGATGAGTATCCTAAAGACTCTTACAGGACCTCCCTGGAGGCTCCATGGTAAATAATCTGCTTGCCAATACAGGAGACA
Source organism: Oreotragus oreotragus (assembly GCA_006410675.1). Classification (NCBI taxonomy): domain Eukaryota; kingdom Metazoa; phylum Chordata; class Mammalia; order Artiodactyla; family Bovidae; genus Oreotragus; species Oreotragus oreotragus. The sequence continues at coordinate 176,309 of SJYX01017139.1, forward strand.
TAGGTTCGATCCTTGATCAGAGAAGATCCCACATAAAATGGAGCAAATAAATCCATGCACCACAAATATTGAGCCTGTGCTCCAGAGTCAGGGAGCCACAACTTCTGAGCTCACGTGCTGCAACTGTTGAAGCCCACATGCCCTAGAGCCAGTACTTCACAAGAGGAGCCACCGCAATGAGGAGCCCAAGGACTGCAACTAGAGAGAGCCCCCGCTCACCACAGCTAGAGAAAAGTCTGTGAAGAAATAAAGCTGCAGCACAGCCAAAAATAATTAAATAAATATTTAATTATTATTTTAAATTATTTATATATTTAATTTATAATTATAGAATAATAATAATAATTTATATATTTAATTATATTTAAATAAATTTTTAGCCAGGAATGGAAGCAACCTAGATGTCCATCAGCAGATGAATGGATAAGAAAGCTGTGGTTCATATACACAATCGAGTATTACTTAGCCATTAAAAAGAATATATTTGCATCAGTTCTAATGAGGTGGATGAAACTGGAGCCGATTATACAGAGTGAAGTAAGCCAGAAAGAAAAACACCACCCGGAGAAGGCAATGGCACCCCACTTCAGTACTCTTGCCTGGAAAATCCCATGGACAGAGGAGCCTGGTAGGCCGCAGTCCATATGGTCGCTAAGAGTCGGACACAACTGAGCGACTTCACTTTCACTTTTCACTTTCATGCGTTGGAGAAGGAAATGGCAACCCACTGCAGTGTTCTTGCCTGGAGAATCCCAGGGACGGGGTAGCCTGGTGGGCTGCCGTCTATGGGGTCACACAGAGTCGGACACGATTGAAGCGGCTTAGCAGCAGCAGCAGCAGCAACGCATATATATGGAGTTTAGAAAGATAGTAATGATAACCCTGTATGCGAGACAGCAAAAGAGACACTGATGTATAGAACAGTCTTTTGGACTGTGTGGGAGAGGGAGAGGGTGGGATGATTTGGGAGAATGGCATTGAAACATGTATAATATCATATAAGAAACGAATCGCCAATCTAGGTTCGATGCAGGGTGCAGGATGCTTGGGGCGGGTGCACTAGGATGACCCGGAGGGATGGTGTAGTGAGGGAGGTGGGAGGGGGTTTGGGATTGGGAACACGTGTATACCCATGGCAGATTCATGTTGATGTGTGGCAAAACCAATAGGATATTGTAAAGTAAAATAATAATAATAATAATGATAATAATTAAAAAACACTCTTACAGAGCATGAGAAATAAAGGAAACATTACTCAGTTGTAAGCTGGCTCAACCTATAACCTTAAAAATAAGTGAGGTTGATGATATATGAAAGGGAAACAATACATGCATCAAATTATTTGTATACTCTTTAGCGAAATATGAAAACCACAAACCTAGGAACTTAAAATTAAGTCTCATGACTGAGTCTTGTCTATTATAGGAATACAAAAGTGCTTAATTAAAAATTATAAATGGCATTCATTAAAGTAACAGATCAAAGGAAAATAATCTTACCTCAAAAAACATAGAAGAAATATTTGATGTCAGTACCCATTCATGATTAAATTGCTTATTAATTTAGGGAGAAAAGAAACTTTCTTAATATGTTATCTATCAATAGTCTACAGCAAAAATGTGTTTACTGTTGAAAGCTTTCTCATTTAATTAGTGACAAGCAAAGATACCAACTATCACCATATCTACTTGAATCTACTTGATTTTTTTTATTGGTAACATCTGCTGATAATAGTATGTAAGTTAAATAGACAAGAACAGAATATACATAATTAGTCAAGGGAAAAAACAAGTCCAAACTTGTCGTTACCTTATTTCATGGAATTATTTTCACAAAAAACAAAATGTCAGTTAGAGAGCATCATTAGAATTAGTATTTTGGGCAAGATGGCTGAATATAAGATCAAAATACAAAAATAAATTATATAGATACCTATTAGCAGCAATGATCAACTTTGCTTCCTAAGCCTAATTCTAGATTTGCTATTCAGTGTTCTGTTGATGCAGCTGATAATTGATTTTGCAATCCTATGTTAGCTTTTCTATTGTTTCTCCATTTCTGACATCAAGACATATGTAAAAAACAGTAATAGTTGTTTAGCAATACAGAGTAAATGGCCAGGCTGTTTCTGGCCAGAAGAGAACCAGTCCAGATTCATTCATGGCACATGCTCTTTCATACTGATAAACCAACCTAAAGCTTACCAAGTGTATTCATAGACATTTCATGATCTAGTGAGTAGAAATGTGCAACCGCCCCCAATGAAGTTATTTTTTAATAGATCTGATTAAAATGGTTATTACGTACATGTGTTATCTGATATGCTATCCTGGCAATATAGCCTACTTAGAACTGACTGAGAAAGACTATCATTAATTCTTATTATAATACTGAATTGATACAAAAAACCATTCATTTCTTCCCCCAAATAACTTTTTTTTTTTGCCATGAATGGAAAGACAATGTTTGGACCAGGTATTGGAAAGCTCTTTTAATCTTAAAACCTATAAGACCAGATTTCCAACTTCAGTATTTAAAACCTTAGGTAGTTTCAGGATGGAATGGGAAACACTGGTAAGGTGTGTTAATTATTTTGGAATGTTTTCTATAAAATTTTCTTTTAAAAATTAGACTGAACAATTTTCCTTTCAAACTAGTTTTAGTCTAGGAGTTGCCTAGGAATTTCTAAGTTCAGCTATTTATTTATCAAAAATGTAAACAATCTGTATTTTAATATCACTTCACACACAACTTGGGGTAGATTAGAAAGGTAAAATATTAATGTGGAAACAATATATACATTCAGGATTCAAACTCATGAGATCAGTAAATCAGTTTCCTCCAACCACCGTCCCACATTTCTTACCATTCAAAGGCTTTCAACCTTTGTCAGACCTTTGTGTCATTTATTAGGAGCTCAGTGACTCTGGTTTACTTCCTTCATTTACCTGTTTATTTTTGATCTCAATTTATCACTATTTTTAACAGTTGTCAGCATTAAATGTGATTTGCCACATCAGCCAACTTACACAGCAAATGTAAAGCCTTTTGGATTTCACTTGCAATTTCTGGACTTCCCCAGCCTCCTTTTTGCTTTATCAGCATCATTTGATATTTTGCCATTAGAGACAGTTCTCAGTGATTTTCATTGTTTTAAAGGAAATAGAAACATAAGCATGTTCAATTAGACATGGCTATTCAGTGTTACACAAACTAGAGCACTTGTATTTCAACAACAGCAATCTAGATCACCGACTTCACTCTCTTGTGACTGATAATATAAAATCATTGGAATGTTTGATCAAATATTTTGATCCAAGCTTTGACTCAGCTTTGGAAGGACAATGTGAGAAGAGGATACATGTACACCAACCCTTTAGGCTGTCTTCATAATGTTCCATTACAGAATGCAACTTTGTGTTTACTTTACTGTTTGATTTTATTTCTGAAAATGACAATTCACACCATATTTCCTGATGAATATCCAACACCGTATCACTATTCAGAAATTTAGCTATTTGGACAGTAAACTAATTTTTAGCACCATTTCCATGCTAAATTGTTTCAGTCATGTCTGACTCTTGCAGACATATCTGACTCTTTGCAATCCTATGGACTGTAGCCCACCAGTCTCCTCTGTTCACATGATTCTCCAGGCAAGAATATTGGAGTGGGCTGCCATTTCCTTCTCTAGGGTATCTTCCCAATCCAAGAATTGAAACTACGTCTCTTACATCTCCTACATTGGCAGGTAAGTTCTTTACCTCTAGTGCCACCTGGGAAGCACCGTCTCTAGATTTCTTTAATTATATTTAATATTCTAAAAGGGCTTTCCTGGTGGCTCAGACTGTAAAAAATCCACCTGCAATGTGGGAGATAGATCTGGGTTTGATCTCTGGTTTGGAAGATTCCCCTGGAGAAGGGAATGGCTACCCACTCTGGTATGCTGGCCTGGAGAATTCCATGGACTGTATAGTCCACGGGGTTACAAAGAGTCAGCAAAGACAAAGGGTTGCAAAGACAGTAAGCAACTTTCACTTAACTTATTGTTCTAAAAATTCTTTGAGCATCAAAAGCAAATTGCTTCATATCCTTTACTATAGATCACGGGTACATGTGTTCAAACAGGCATTCTTCCAAAACTGGGTGAGGTGTAAAACCATGGAGATGCACTTTCTGGTTTTTTGCCTTCAACAGAAGTAGTAGCAAACTCATCCATTTAAAATCAAATGGATCATCCCCATACNGCATCAAAAGCAAATTGCTTCATATCCTTTACTATAGATCACGGGTACATGTGTTCAAATAGGCATTCTTCCAAAACTGGGTGAGGTGTAAAACCATGGAGATGCACTTTCTGGTTTTTTGTCTTCAACAGAAGTAGTAGCAAACTCATCCATTTAAAATCAAGTGGAATGTCCTAATTATGTGAAAGAATAAAGCTAAAATCACAAAATTATGCAAATACTTAAAAAAAACTAATATCAATTAGAAAGAGAAGCAAAAGAAATTCATTGCCAGTAACTTGATCCTAACACTCCTAAACCCTAAACTTCAAAACTGTTAACCAGTGAAAAGCAGCAGTTTATATCAAAATAGTTTGACTTCAGGATCCTTCCCCTTTGCCTTACCTCTTGTCCTCCTGGATACATACTTTCAGAGCCTGAATTTGCTATGGGAAGGCACAGACCTTTCCTGGATTAACCACTGCAGATTTCCTCTGTCTCACTGGTTGAATGCGGCTGCATGAAGTCTGGGAAAGAGTAAGGCCATCAGCCCTTTGATTGGTTTCAACAATCATGGTTCTCTGCCTGGGGTCAGGTACATCATCTTTAGAATCAAAATGGGGTTCTTTTAGCAAAGAAGAGGGGGTGTATGTCAGGTATGCAACTCTGTGTGTATCACTCTTATCTTCTCTAATTCAGAGAAAAAGACTAAGGTGGTACCTTTATCCCTTCTATCCTCCTATTAAAGCAAATAAGAATGACCATTAAGAAGTGGGGAAAGTTGTAGAAAATGAAGGAAAACAACTAAGATTTTATTACAGAAACATGGGGCTATGGTTCCAGATGGAATTGGGAGAATAAACAATATATGTCTCTGTGGTGAGCTTTATTCATGTTGAGGTTTGACAGAAAACAACAAAATTCTGTAAAGCAATTATCCTTCAAAAAAAAAAAAAAAAACATTAAAAAAATATTTCCTCCATGTGCCCTCTGTCCCCTGCAAAAGATACGCACGTCCTAATCCCTGGAAGCTTGTATGTCAAAATAGAAGAGAATCTTTTAAAAGAAGAATCTCAAAATAGGGAGATTACATTGTATTATTCAGGTGGGCTCTAAGTGCCCTAAATCCTAAATCCTCATAAGAGTGAGGCAGATGGAGATTACACACACCCCCAGAGGTGGAGGAGGCATTGTGAATACTGAAACACAGATGTGGTCATAAACCAAAGACTGCTGGAAGCCACCAAAGCTGGAAGAGGCACCCTGGACTTCTGCTCCACACTCATGTAAGCACTCTGAAGCGAGCTAGCAGTATATACCCAGACACATGTAAAATATAATGTGCTGTATCAGCAAAGAAGCATAAAGTATTTTAACTTTTTATTTCATTATTTTCTATTTTCTATTATAAGCCATTTGCTTTCATTTTACTGAGAACATGCTTCTATTTTATGAGATTAGGCTTATAGCAAGAAAAAGAAGCGGGAAAAAAAAGGAAGACAAATCTTGAAAAGACAAATGCTTTCTTAATTAAGCAAACAAACTTTAGGTTAGTATTTTGTTTAACATACGTTAATGTCTTCTTACCATTTAGGCAACATGGCACTTTAAGGCCACTCATTAAATGTTCGTCATTCCATAATGCATACTTCATGTCTAAATGTTTACCCTCATTTCACAAATGAAATTATTGTGACATTAAATTGAGAGATTTAAAATATTTTTACATGGTTTAATGATCTGTATCTTTTCATGAGACTTGAAAAGTGTGCTTGGAGTGTCATTAATTGCTGAAAAGTATTATCCTTAAACAGTCTTGTGTGCTCCAAGTTGTAAAATGAAAATGTCAGCCGCTCAGTTGTGTCCCACTCTTTACGACTCAAAGGACTGTAGCCCACCAGGCTCCTCTATCCATGGAATTCTCCAGGCAAGAGCGCTGGAGTGGATTGCCATTCCCTTCTCCAGGAGATCTTCCCTACCCAAGGATTGAATCCAGATCTCCTGCACTGCAGGCAGGGTTTTCTTCCATCTGAGCCACCAAGTTGTATTTTTGAGATTAGCTCAGCTCTATTAGCTATACATGGTAGAGTTCCTTTACCACATACCCCATCCTCAAATCCCTTTACTAAAACCTGAGATTTCTTTCTTAGAGCTACACTGTTTTAGGTGAGGTCTTGGGTCATTTGTTAAATTCAACAGCCTACAGTAGAAATTAATATTATGAGTGTTATCAGTAAGTTAAAATTATACTTTCTGAATAAAGAAATATGTATAAATCTTGGGGTCCTGAATAGATTGAGGGTATTTGTGGAAGGACACAGTAAAGAAAACAACAACAACAAAACAGATAATGGTCACTCAGCATGAAAAGAGAAAAAAATCAAGACTGTGAGCAATAGTAATGCCAAAAACAAGCTTCTGTTCTTCTAAGATGTTAATGGCTGAATTATAACCAAGTGCAGTTCTGTCCTGTGCTGATAAACATCTTTAAGTGTCATATGAAGGAACCAGCTATAGTTTAAGTTCATTCAATAGACAAAATGTGCAACACTACTCTCAAAACAATGTAACAAACAAATAAACACAAAAAATAGTTTTATAGCTTCCACTCTTTCTAGTAAGAAAGAAATCTGTATTTTGGAGACTTCTCTCTGCTTCCTCCACATATATCTTTGCAATACACATATTGAGACTTAGGCCAAACAAATTATATATACTTGGAAATTAGGAAATGAGTGAGAATATTAGAGAACACTTGAGAGAGACCATTTAAAACTGCTTAGATATTCACAGAGAGATGGCTGAATAATCGATCAAGTTTATTCAAGCATATGTATGTGATAGTTGTATTGATTTAAGTAAGCAAAATATATTGTCTGCCTTGAATTTAATACTGTGAGTTCACAGACTACCTGCCTTTAACGGTAACTGACATTTTTAGTTCTATGAACTCGTGTGTGCATGTGTGTTAAGTCGCTTCGGTCCTGTCTGACTCTGAGACTCCGTGGATTGTAGCCCATCAGGCTCTTCTGTCCATAGGGATTCCTCAGGCAAGAATCTGGAGTGGGTTGCCACCCTCCTCCAGAAGATCTTCCTCACACAGGGATCAAATCAATGTCTCCTGCAGCTCCTATATTGCAGGTGGATTCTTTACCACTGAGCCGCCAGGAAGCCCCCTCTGTGTTCCTAGTTTACATCAAAGAATACATAACTATGAAATGAATTTTATAATTATGAATCAATTTCTAGAATAATTCTTAGATATAGAGATAGAAGAAAGTATTTGGAAGCTGATATTTCAAAGTTAGCAAATAGTTTCCCCAAAGTTTAGCAGTCAAGTTATATTTCCTATTATCTCTAAACCAATGAAACAGTTTAGATGCTTTTTAATTATTATTCCTTAGAAGTTGGTTCAGTCACTTGGTCGTGTCTGACTCTTTACATGCCCATGGACTGCAGCACACCTGGCTTCCCTGTTCATCACCAACTTCTGGAGCTTACTCAAGTTCATGTCCATTGAGTCGGTGATACCATCCAACCATCTCATCCTCTGTTGTCCCCTTCTCCTCCTGCTTTCAATCTTTCCAAACATCAGAGTCTTTTCAAATGAGTCAGTTCTTCACATCAGTGGCCAAAGTATTGGAGTTTCAGTTTCAGCATAAGTTCTTCCAGTAAATATTCAGGACTGATTTCCTTTAGGATTGACTGGTTGGATCTCCTTGCTGTCCAAGGGACTCTCAAGAGTCTTCTCCAACACCACAGTTCAATAGCATCAATTCTACAGCACTCAGCTGTCTTTATAGTCCAACTCTCAAATCCATACATGGCTACTGGAAAAACAATCGCTTCAACTTGATGGACCTTTGTTGGCAAAGTATTGTCTCTGCTTTTTAATATGCTGTCTAGGTTGGTCATAGCTTTTCTTCCAAGGAGTAAGCATCTTTTAATTTCATGACTGCAGTCACCATTTGCAGTGATTTTGGAGCCCCATCAAAAAATAAAGTCTGCCACTGTTTTCATTGTTTCCCTATCTATTTGCCAGGAAGTCATGGGACCAGATGCCATGATCTTAGTTTTCTGAATGTTGAGTTTTAACCCAACTTTTTCACTCTCCTCTTTCACTTTCATCAAGAGGCTCTCTAATTCTTTGTTTTTTGACAAAAGTGGGGTGTCATCTGCATATTGAGGTTATTGATATTTCTCTTGGCAATCTTGATTCCACCTTGTGCTTTATCCAGCCCGATATTTCACATGATGTACTCTGCATGTAAGTTAAATAAGCAGGGTGACAATATACAACCTTTCCCAATTTGGAAACAGTCAGTTCTTTCATGTCCAGTTCTAACTATTGCTTCTTGACCTGCATACAGATTTTTCAGAAGACAAGTAGGATGGTCTGGTATTCCCATCACTTTAAGAATTTTCCACACTTTGTTGTGATCCACACAGTCAAAGGCTATACACTAGTCAATAGCAAAGAAGTAGATGTCTTCCTGGAACTCTCTTGCTTTTTGGATGATCCAGCAGATGTTGACAATTTGATCTTTGGTTCCTCTGCCTTTTCTAAATCTAACTTGAACATCCACAGGTTCACATACGTTAAAGCCTGGTTTGGATAATTTTGAGCATTACTTTGTTAGCGTGTGAGATGAGTACAGTTGTGCGGTAGTTTGAACATTCTTTGGCATTGCCTTTTTTGGGGATTGGAATGCAAACTGACCTTTTCCAGTCCTGTGGCTGCTGCAGAGTTTTCCAAAATTGCTGGCATATTGAGTGTAGCACTTTCACAGTATCATCTTTCAGGATTTGAAATAGCTCAACTGAAATTCCATCATCCCCATTAGCTTTGTTCATAGTGATGCTTTCTAAGGCCCACTTGTCTTCACATTCCAGGATGTCTGCCTCTAGGTGAATGATCATACCATCATGGTTATCTGGGTCATGATCTTTTTTGTATAGTTCTTCTGTGTATTTTTTTTTTTTCCCTCTTCTTAATATCTTCTACTTCTGTTAAATCCATACCATTTATGTCCTTCATTGAGCCCATCTTTGCATGAAATGTTCCCTATTTCTAATTTTTTTGAGGAGATCTCTAGTCTTTTCCATTCTACTCTTTTCCTCTATTTCTTTGCATTGATCACTGAGGAAGGCTTTCTTATCTCTTCTTGCTATTTTTTAGAACTCTTCATTCAAATGGGTATATCTTTCCTTTTCTCCTTTGCCTTTTGCTTCTCTCCTTTTCTCAGCTATTTGTAAGGCCTCCTCAGACAACCATTTTGCCTTTTTGCATTTCTTTTTCTTGGGAGTAGTCTTAATCACTTCTTTCTGTACAATGTCAGGAAGCTCTGTCCATAGTTCTTCAGGCACTCTGTCTATCAGATCTAATCTTCTGAATCTATTTGTCATTTCTGCTGTATAATAGTAAGGGATTTTATTTTGGTCATACCTGAATGGTCTAGTGGTTTTCCCTACTTTATTCAATGATGTCTGAATTTGGCAATAAGGAGTTCATAATCTGAGCTACAGTCAGCTTCCAGTTTTGTTTTTGGTGACTGTATAGAGCTTCTCCATCTTTGGCTGCGAAGAATATAATCAATCTGATTTTGGTATTGACCATCTGGTGATATCCATATGTAGAGTCTTTTCTTGTGTTGTTGGAAGAGGGTGTTTGCTATGACCAATTTGTTCTCTTGGCAAAACTCTGTTAGCCTTTGACCTGCTTCATTGTGTATTCCAAGGCCAAATTTGCCTGTTACTCCAGGTGTTCCTTGAATTCCTACTTTTGCATTCCAGTCCCCTATAATGAAAAGGACATCTTTTTTGGATGTTAATTCTAGAAAGTCTTGTAGGTCTTCATACAACTATTCAACTTCAGTTTTTTCAGTGTTACTGCTTGGGCATAGACTTGGATTACTGTGATATCGAATGGTTTGCCTTGGAAATGAACAGAGATCATTTTGTCATTTTTCAGATTGCATCCAAGTATTGCATTTCAGACTCTTTTGTTGAACATGATGGCTACTCCATTTCTTCCACAGGATTCTTGGCGCAGTAGTAGATATAATGGTCATCTGAGTCCAAATCAGGAAAGGAGTACATTAAGGCTGCATATTGTCACCCTGCTTATTTAACTTATATGCATAGTACATCATGAGAAAGTCTGCACTGGAACAAGCACAAGGTGGAATCAAGATTGCTGGGAAAAAATACCAATAACCTCAAATATGCATATGACATCATCCTTATAGCAGAAAGTGAATAATTAAAGAGCCTCTTGATGAAAGTGAAAGAGGAGAGTGAAAAAGTTGGCTTAAAGCTCAACATTCAGAAAACTAAGATCATGGCATCTGGTCCCATCACTTTGAAAGGTGGTTGCTGAACGAAAAGACACTGGGATTCTTGGCCTCTGGAGGATAATTCAATCTGAGGCCAGAGACGAGACTTGATCGCTCAGAGTTTTTGTGTAATAAAGTCTCACTAAAGTATAAAGGAGATAGAGAAAGCGTCTGCCATAGGCATCAGAAGAGGGCAGAGAGAGTATCCCCTGTTAGTCTTCAGCTGGATGTTATATAGTCACTAAAGCTGAAGCTGAAGTCTCTCAGTTGTGTCTGACTCTATGTGACTCCATGGACTGTAGCTTATCAGGCTCCTCCATCCCTGGGATTTTCCAGGGAAAAGTGCTGGAGTGGATTGCCATTTCCTTCTCCAGGGGATCTTCCTGACCCAGGAATAGAACCCAGGTCTCCTGCATTGCAGGCAGATGCTTTACCATCTGAGCCACCAGGGAAGCCCATTATATAGCCACTAGCAGTCTGTTAATGAAAGAAACTAGTCTGAAAACTCAAAATGGCATCAAGCCCCTCATCCATAAGATGTATTTTGGGATGATCTTGGCACCAGATGATTCATCTCAGGCCATAAAATGATTGACTTGAATCTTGAAGAAGGGCATATTACCATACAAATAGTTTTGTTTACATAGATTAGGGGGACAATGTCTGAGTATAACATACTGGATTGTCAAATATGTTCTGAGCCATTAAGTGGAACCAACTTGAAGACAGAGTCTGGGGTAAATGCATAGTACATTAACATAGCTTAAGACAAACATTTCCATAAGAAAAATGCATTGGTTAACTGAAGGTTTGAGAATAGTTAACTTCAGGTGAAACCAGGTGTCATTATGGCAACAGAGTATTTTAAGAGAAACCTTTTAAATTTGTATAGAGAAGGAAAAAAATATCGCTAGTTTGTTTCTTCCTGCTGATTAAGAGAGATAAAAATGTCTGACACTTGCAGCCTATTTCCTCCCCTTGGAGACCCCTGGCCTTCCTGCCTGTTACCCTCTCAACTTCATGGAAAAAAGATGGGGAAACAGTGGAAAGAGTGGCTGATTTTATTTTTTATTTTTGGCCTACAAAGTCAGTGCAGATGGTGACTGCCTCCATGAAATTAAAAGAAACTTACTTTTTGGAAGGAAAGTTATGACCAACCTAGACAGCATATTAAAAGGCAGAGACATTACTTTGCCAACAAATGTCCATCTAGTCAAGGCTATGATTTTTCTAGCAGTCATGTATGGATGTGACTGTTGGACTATAAAGAAAGCTGAGTGCCAAAGAATTGATGCTTTTGACCTGTGGTGTTGGAGAAGACTCTTGAGAATCCTGTGGACTGCAAGGAGATCCAACCAGTCCATCCTAAAGGAGATTAGTCCTGAGTGTTCATTGGAAACACTGATGTTGAAGCTGAAACTCCAATACTTTGGCCACTTGATGCAAAGAACTGACTCATTTGAAAAGACCCTGATGCTGGGAAAGATTGAGGGCAGGATGAGAAGGGGATGACAGAGGATGAGATGGTTGGATCACATCACCGACTCAGTGGACATGAGTTTGGGTAAACTCCAGGAATTGGTGATGGACTGGAAGGCCTGGTGTGGTGCGGTCCATGGGGTCGCAAAGAGTCGGACACAACTGAGCAACTGAACTGAAAGTTAAATTCATCCATTCCAGTCCATTTTAGTTAACTGACACCTAAAATGTCAATGTTCACTCTTGCCATCTCCTGTTTGACCACTTCCAATTTGCCTTGATTAATGGAACCTAACATTCCAGGTTCCTGTGCAATATTGCTCTTTACAGTATCAGACTTTACTTCCATCACCAGTCACATCCACAGCTGGGTGTTGTTTTTGCTTTGTCTCCATCTCTTCATTCTCTTTGGAGTTATTTCTTCAGTGATCTCCAGTAGCTTACTGGGCACCTACTGACCTGGGGAGGTCATATTTCACTGTCCTATCTTTTTGCCTTTTCATACTGTTCATAGGGTTTTAAGGCAAGAATACTGATGTAGCTTGCCATTCTCTTCTCCAGTGGACCATGTTTTGTCAGAACTCTCCACCATGACCCTTCCATCTTGGGTGGCCCTATATGGCATGGCTCATTGTTTCACTGAGTTAGACAAGGCTGTGGTCAGATTGGTTAGTTTTCTGTGATTGTGGTTTTCAGTCTGTCTGCCCTCTGATGGAGAAGAAAGAGGCTTATGGAAGCTTCCTGATGGCAGAGACTGACTGAGGGGGAAACTGGGTCTTGTTCTGATAGGCGGGGCCATGCTCAGTAAATTATTAATCCAATTTTCTCTTGATGGGCAGGGCTATGTTCCCTCCCTGTAGTTTGACTTGAGGCCAAACTATGGTGGAAAGTAATGAAAATAATGGCAACCTCCTTCAATAGGTCTCATGCAGGCACTGCTGCACTCTGCCCCCAACCCTGCAGTAGGCCACGACCAACCCATGCCTCTGCCAGAGACTCCTGGACACTCAAGGGCAAGTCTGGGTCAGTCTCTTGTCAGGTCACTGCTCCTTTCTCCTGGGTCCTGGTGTGCACAAGGTTTTGTTTCCTTAGAAAGCTGTACCTAAAACTTTGTTCAGAGAAACTATTGCATGACCTAAAATCAGGGGATTTCAAGTATGAAGCTGTGAAGTTACCAAGAATTCATGGAATATTTTAAATGGGTTGGTATGCTGGCTCAGTCATGAGAGAGCTGCAGAGGACCTTTAGGTATCAGCTAGAAGTAGGTGCAGGAAAAAAAAAAAGTGCAAAAGTGTCCTGTACTCAACTCCACAAAAAGGAGTTGAGTACAGGACAAAAGTGATGCTCAGGACCAAATCACTTGCAAAGGGAGTGGAGAACTTTTACTAAAGCTGCTGCTGCTGCCAAGTGGCTTCAGCCGTGTCTGACTCTGTGCGACCCCATAGATGGCAGCCCACCAGGCTCCCCCATCCCTGGGATCCTCTAGGCAAGAACACTGGAGTGGGTTGCCATTTCCTTCTCCAATGCATGAAAGTGAAGTCGCTCAGCCGTGTTTGACTATTAGTGACCCCTTGGACTGCAGCCCCCCATGCTCCTCAGTCCATGAGATTTTCTAGGCAAGAGTGCTGGAGTGGCTTGCCATTGCCTTCTAGTGGGAGGTAAATCTAACAATGGATGGCTAGAGATGAGAGGGAAGAATTTAGTTTGAAGAGATAAGTAATGACTTTGGCAGACACAGCTGCATTAAAGAATGGAGATAATCAATACAGAAGTGGTTCTTTTTCCCCTCCCAGCTTTATTCTGGTATAAGTGATGACAGCATTGTGTAAGATGTACAAGATACTGATTTAATACACTGACATACTGCAATATGAGTATTATTATCAAGTCATATAAATACCTTTTCTTTTTTTGTGATGAGAACAGTTAAGATCTACTCCTGTAGCATTTTGCAAGTACACACCACAGTGCTGTTAAAAGATCTACTCCTGTAGCATTTTGCAAGTACACACCACAGTGCTGTTAACTACAGTCACACTGCCATGCACTGGATCCTCAGAACTCATTGAGCTTCTAACTGGAAGTTTGTACCCTTTGGCCAACATCTCCCTAATTCCTTCATCCCCCAGCCCCTAGTAACCACTATTCTACTCTCTATTTCTATGAGTTCAGCTTTCTCAGATTCCACATATAATCGATTGTTATGTAAGAGGCATAGTCTGATAAACTGTATCATTATTTCTTAGAGAGGGAGGAAGATGAAAAAATAACCGACATGCATGGATAGATAAGATTTAATAAAATTGCATGTGAGAAAAGGTTGAGTAAAGTTGATATTGAGACTATATTTGACATGTGTAGAAATTAAAACACTGCATGAGTAAAAGCTAGAGAGGATGCATATATGAGATAATTCTACTGAGCAATGCAATGCTCAGTATTAGCTCTACTACTTCTGAACAAACTTTTTGTCAATATATTTTTCAAACAGTGTGAAATGCATTGTGCTTCTCTATAAGAAGGATCTATATAAAATCCCTGTTATTGTGGTGAATTTATTTCTATTAATGGTCCAAACAGAAATCGAGTTCGTTTGAACTCCCATTTGCCCCTGAGTGAGACATGCAATCTATTTAAAACTATATTATGATTGAGTGGTCATAGCTGAGAGAACTGATTAGAACTACTTCAACAAGGAAAATGAAGAACTCATTACCTTAATTTTCTGCTAACAGGCCTTTTGAGCCCTTTTAACCAGCACTGAGTTGTCATGGTGATGGCAAAAGTTAATGGGTGACTGGGTGAGAATTCTGACCCAACCCTCTCAAGCAGCTAACAAGGTGATCAGGGCGTAGAATTGGAGCCACATCCTCTTTAGAGCTTACAAGGACAGATCATTTTTATCATGAGAGACTGAAAATGGAAGCATTTCCTTGGCCTTTCTGAAAACTCTGGATCTTCTTTTAGTGATCTCCAGTGCTCAAATCTTTTGATTATTTGAGCAATTTACTGTGTTTTCTTTGGTGGGGATCAAGCTATGGCCCATTCCAGTCTTTGAGCAAATTCATTTATTTTGATGCCTCGTGGCATAACAAAAGCTACACCAAATACTATTTCTTTTTACTTTTTAAACCCCGAGTTTATTCTGCATTTTACATGCAAATGTCATAAACATATTCAGGATTGAAAGGCCCAATTTTCTCTTTTTCTTTCTTCTTCTCTCTCATCTCCATTTCATAGAAAAAGATAGAAATAGTTCATGAAACAAGACAATGTGATTCTTTAGAATGTTTTGTTTTTTTGGCCTCACTACAAGACTTGTGGGGTCTTTGTTCCTCTGACCAGGGATCTGTGGGATCGAACCCACATCCCCTGCAATGGAGGCCTGGAGTCTCAAGCACTGGACACCCAGGGAAATCTCCTATGTGCTCTTTTTGATTAAAAATTTTTGCTGGTTTGAGTGTAATCTATGCTATGACATTTAATAACCTTCAAAATAATTGAGTAAACTGAGGGATTAAGATGTGTTCTTGGTGCCTTTTATACATTCTGTATCTTGTCCTATAACATATAACTTACTGAGGATGGTTCAAAGAGAGCAATTTTTCTTAAAAGATCACGAGAAGATCAAGAAGGCTTAAGCAAAATCTTAAAGGGTTTTCCCTAGAAGATGGCCACTAGTGTTTATCAAAAGAAAATCAGAAAGATGCATCCTAGTATAAGCAATCTCACCTTCTTATTGTTTGGATCAAGTTGAAGGTCATCTGTATAAGTTCTAAATATACAAAATTTATATTTCTTTTATGAGAGGCCTATGATTGCACTCATGATCCTTGACCTATATCACCAGCACAACAGAAAGTCTTGACTGCAAATAAAAAATAGCATTTTTATTTAAGCCCTGGCTTATCCTATTGTAAAACTGTTAGGTTTGTGAAGTTGAGAAGCACATGAACACATGCACACATGTTGATACATAAAGAAATTCAGACTTCAAGGACTAGAATAGGTTTTTAGGTCTTAATTAATTTCAAGGACTCTAGAAGTAATCAGTTCAATCTCTAAAGAGACTATCAAGACACTTTCCCCAGTCTGCAGCCATCACAGGTTTTTACAGCAGTCTCCTCAGCCCTCAGTGCTGATACTCAAGGATCTTCATCAACCATTTCCACTTTTTACCTGCACGCACTTTTTCTCTCTAAATTGTGAGCAAGGCTACATCAATGTTCTTTCCTTGTACTCTGGCTCATTTATGACTCTTGTGTTCTTTAATGATATTTTCTACATCTTGAATGGAATTCCCCCTTTTCTTTTACAGTAAAAAAAAAAAAAAANAGGTTGAGTAAAGTTGATATTGAGACTATATTTGACATGTGTAGAAATTAAAACACTGCATGAGTAAAAGCTAGAGAGGATGCATATATGAGATAATTCTACTGAGCAATGCAATGCTCAGTATTAGCTCTACTACTTCTGAACAAACTTTTTGTCAATGTATTTTTCAAACAGTGTGAAATGCATTGTGCTTCTCTATAAGAAGGATCTATATAAAATCCCTGTTATTGTGGTGGATTTATTTCTATTAATGGTCCAAACAGAAATCGAGTTCGTTTGAACTCCCATTTGCCCCTGAGTGAGACATGCAATCTATTTAAAACTATATTATGATTGAGTGGTCATAGCTGAGAGAACTGATTAGAACTACTTCAACAAGGAAAATGAAGAACTCATTACCTTAATTTTCTGCTAACAGGCCTTTTGAGCCCTTTTAACCAGCACTGAGTTGTCATGGTGATGGCAAAAGTTAATGGGTGACTGGGTGAGAATTCTGACCCAACCCTCTCAAGCAGCTAACAAGGTGATCAGGGCGTAGAATTGGAGCCACATCCTCTTTAGAGCTTACAAGGACAGATCATTTTTATCATGAGAGACTGAAAATGGAAGCATTTCCTTGGCCTTTCTGAAAACTCTGGATCTTCTTTTAGTGATCTCCAGTGCTCAAATCTTTTGATTATTTGAGCAATTTACTGTGTTTTCTTTGGTGGGGATCAAGCTATGGCCCATTCCAGTCTTTGAGCAAATTCATTTATTTTGATGCCTCGTGGCATAACAAAAGCTACACCAAATACTATTTCTTTTTACTTTTTAAACCCCGAGTTTATTCTGCATTTTACATGCAAATGTCATAAACATATTCAGGATTGAAAGGCCCAATTTTCTCTTTTTCTTTCTTCTTCTCTCTCATCTCCATTTCATAGAAAAAGATAGAAATAGTTCATGAAACAAGACAATGTGATTCTTTAGAATGTTTTGTTTTTTTGGCCTCACTACAAGACCTGTGGGGTCTTTGTTCCTCTGACCAGGGATCTGTGGGATCGAACCCACATCCCCTGCAATGGAGGCCTGGAGTCTCAAGCACTGGACACCCAGGGAAATCTCCTATGTGCTCTTTTTGATTAAAAATTTTTGCTGGTTTGAGTGTAATCTATGCTATGACATTTAATAACCTTCAAAATAATTGAGTAAACTGAGGGATTAAGATGTGTTCTTGGTGCCTTTTATACATTCTGTATCTTGTCCTATAACATATAACTTACTGAGGATGGTTCAAAGAGAGCAATTTTTCTTAAAAGATCACGAGAAGATCAAGAAGGCTTAAGCAAAATCTTAAAGGGTTTTCCCTAGAAGATGGCCACTAGTGTTTATCAAAAGAAAATCAGAAAGATGCATCCTAGTATAAGCAATCTCACCTTCTTATTGTTTGGATCAAGTTGAAGGTCATCTGTATAAGTTCTAAATATACAAAATTTATATTTCTTTTATGAGAGGCCTATGATTGCACTCATGATCCTTGACCTATATCACCAGCACAACAGAAAGTCTTGACTGCAAATAAAAAATAGCATTTTTATTTAAGCCCTGGCTTATCCTATTGTAAAACTGTTAGGTTTGTGAAGTTGAGAAGCACATGAACACATGCACACATGTTGATACATAAAGAAATTCAGACTTCAAGGACTAGAATAGGTTTTTAGGTCTTAATTAATTTCAAGGACTCTAGAAGTAATCAGTTCAATCTCTAAAGAGACTATCAAGACACTTTCCCCAGTCTGCAGCCATCACAGGTTTTTACAGCAGTCTCCTCAGCCCTCAGTGCTGATACTCAAGGATCTTCATCAACCATTTCCACTTTTTACCTGCACGCACTTTTTCTCTCTAAATTGTGAGCAAGGCTACATCAATGTTCTTTCCTTGTACTCTGGCTCATTTATGACTCTTGTGTTCTTTAATGATATTTTCTACATCTTGAATGGAATTCCCCCTTTTCTTTTACAGTAAAAAAAAAAAAAAAAGATATTTTAGTCATTTAAAAACTAGACCATGCACAGCCCGCAACAACAAACAAAATCAAAATAAAGCCATCTATTTAAACCTAAGCAGAACTTAGATTCACTTAATGTGGAGCTCATGGCACTAGTGAACTCTTCTGAACTAGAAATGGATTTATTTTTTCCTATTTTGATTTCTTTTTTTATATAACCTACATGAGTTATTGCATAATAGCTTTCACACTATTGTGTTAGAAATGTTTCCTTAGGACTTCAATGACATATATTCAAAAGTTATATAACAAGATGTGTTTGAAAACTTATTCAAGTATGGGGGGGAAAAAAAAGGGATCATTACCAGTGATGGCACCTATTAAAATTTTATCTCCTAACTGAAAAGAGACCATTAAACTTCAACAATGATCTATGATTTTTGAAATGTATACGCATTTTTTCCCAAGCTATACTCAAAGTTTCTCAGCAAAAAAATAAGAATACAAAATTAGTTTTTCACATTATTAATGATCATTGCAGTTTTAAGATCTTTATGTTACAAAAATGTCTCCAAGTTTAGAGTAGTATAAGAAACTGTCAAAAATAAGATTACTTCTATTATTATAATTCATAAAAAGAAGCACTGTTAAAAATTTGGCATGTACCCCTCAGAAAGACAGATAGAAATTCAGCTAAAATATGCAAGTAAGTAAAACAAGATAAATAAAACTAAATATAAAGTTATTTAAAATTATTATCTGTATTTTATGAAGTTTATAATATGATGTTATAAAATGTATATGTACACACTGGTAATCAGCTTATTCAACTTAATAATTTATGACTACCCCTACATATTGATATGCATACATTTAAAATTTAAAAGATTTCCTAGTATTTAATTGTATGACTATATCATGATTAATTTAATGTGTTCCTTAATTTGGGTCTACTTAGTTTGGTTTCCTTTTTAAATAAATTGCAAGGAACATATTTATAGATTCATGTTTGTGATATTTGCATCTATATGATATATCTCTACAAGTGAAATTGCTTAATAAAACTTCTGATGTATTTTCTCAAAAATATTTCCCAGAAGATGCTCTACTATATATTCTCAAAAGACTTGTGTCAGTATTCACTTTTCACACAATTAATAATCCTCTACCTATAAGGAGAAGCACAGCAGCTGCGACAGACCGCGCAGAAGTGTGGCCGAGAAGAGCTACCCCACACCCAAGGTCAGGGGTGGTGACCAAGAGCGCCAGGCTGCGACAGCACAGAGCAGCTGAGAGGAGCTATCCCACATCCAAGGTCAGGAGGGGACCTTGTCCAAGGTAAGGAGCAGTGACTGCGCTTTGCTGGAGCAGCTGTGAAGAGATATCCCACATCCAGGGTAAGAGGAACCCAAGTAAGATGGTAGGTGTTGCGAGAGGGCATCAGATGGCAGACACGCTGAAACCATAATCACAGAAAACTAGCCAGTCTGATCACATGGACCACAGCCTTGTCTAACTCAATGAAACTAAGCCATGACATGTGGGACCACGCGAGACAGGCGGGTTGTGGTGGAGAGGTCTGACAGAATGTGGTCCGCTGGAGAAGGGAATTGCAAACCACTTCAGTGTTCTTGCCTTGAGAACCTCATGAACAGTATGAAAAGGAAAAATGATAGGATACTGAAAGAGGAACTCCCCAGGTTGGTAGGTGCCCAATATGCTACTGGAGATCAGTGGAGAAATAACTTCAGAAAGAATGAAAGGATGGAGCCAAAGCAAAAACAATATCCAGCTGTGGATGTGACTGGTGATAGAAGCAAGGTCTGATGCTGTAAAGAGAAATATTGCATGGGAACCTGGGATGTTAGGTCCATGCAACAAGGCAAATTGGAAGTGGTCAAACAGGAGATGGCAAGAGTGAATGTCAACATTCTAGGAATCAGCGAACTATTGACTGGAAAGGGTGAATTTAACTCAGTGACCATTATATCTACTACTGTGGGCAGGAATCCCTTAGAACAAATGGAGTAACCATTGTGGTCAAAAAGAGAGTCTGAAATGCAGTACTTGGATGCAGTCTCAAAAATGACAGAATGATCTCTGTCTGTTTCCAAGGCAAACCATTCAATATCACAATAATCCAAGCCTATGCCCCAACCAGTAACACTGAAGAAGCTGAAGTTGAAAGGTTCTATGAAGACTTACAAGACCTTTTAGAACTAACATCCAAAACGAATGCCCTTTTCATTATATGGGACAGGAAGGCAAAAGTAGGAAGTCAAGAAACCTGGAGTAACAGGCAAATTTGGCCTTGGAGTATGTAATGAAGCAGGATAAAGGCTAATAGAGTTTTGCCAAGAGAATGTACTGGTCATAGCAAACACCCTCTTCAAACAACACAAGAGAATACTCTACACATGGTCATCACCAGATGGTCAACACCAAAATCAGACTGATTATATTCTTTGCAGCCAAAGATGGAGAAGCTCTATACAGTCAGCAAAAACAAGACTGAGAGCTGACTGTGGCTTAGATCATGAACTCCTTATTACAAAATTCAGACTTAAATTGAAGAAAGTAGGGAAAACCACTAGACCATTCAGGTATGACCTAAATCAAATCCCTTATGATTATACAGTGGAAGTGAGAAATAGATTTAAGGGCCTAGATCTGATAGAGAGAGTGCCTTATGAACTATGGACGGAGGTTTGTAACATTGTACAGGAGACAGGGATCAAGACCATCCCCAAGAAAAAGAAATGCAAAAAAGCAAAATGGCTGTCTAAGGATTCCTTACAAATAGCTGTGAAAAGAAGAGAAGTGAAAAACAAAGGAGAAAAGGAAAGCTATAAGCATCTGAATGGAGAGTTCCAAAGAATAGCAAGGAGAGATAAGAAAGCCTTCCTCAGCAATCAATGCAAAGAAATAGAGGAAAACAACAGAATAGGAGAGATTAGAGATCTCTTCAAGAAAATTAGAGATACCAAGGTAACATTTCATGCAAAGATGGGCTCAATAAAGGACAGAAATGGTACAGACCTAACAGAAGCAGAAGATATTGAGAAGAGGTGGCAGGAATACACAGAAGAACTGTACAAAAAAGATCTTCACGANATTAATTTATTCAACTCATTGATTAATGAACTAGTCAAATGGTGACTCTACACGCAATTAAATAACCAAAATAAAAAGTCCCTTGTGAAAGTCCTTTTTTAAAAAGAATATTATAAAAGGTTGCTAACCTGTCTCTTATACACATCTAGATGTGTATAAGAGACAGTGGCAGGAATACACAGAAGAACTGTACAAAAAAGATCTTCACGACTCAGATAATCACAATGGTATGATCACTCATATATAGCCAGACATCCTGGAATGTGAAGTCAAGAGGGCCTCAGGAAGCATCACTACAAACAGAGCTAGTGGAGGTGATGGAATTCCAGTTGAGCTGTTTCAAACCCTGAAAGATGATGACGTGAAAGTACTGCACACAATATGCCAGTAAATTTGGAAAACTCAGCAGTGGCCACAGGACTGAAAAAGGTCAGTTTTCATTCCAATTCCAAAGAAAGGCAATGCCAAAGAATGCTCAAACTACCNTGGAATGTGAAGTCAAGAGGGCCTCAGGAAGCATCACTACAAACAGAGCTAGTGGAGGTGATGGAATTCCAGTTGAGCTGTTTCAAACCCTGAAAGATGATGACGTGAAAGTACTGCACACAATATGCCAGTAAATTTGGAAAACTCAGCAGTGGCCACAGGACTGAAAAAGGTCAATTTTCATTCCAATTCCAAAGAAAGGCAATGCCAAAGAATACTGAAACTACCGCATAATTGCACTCATCTCACACGCTAGTAAAGTAATGCTCAAAATTCTCCAAGCCAGGCTTCAGCAAAACGTGAATCGTGAACTTCCTGATGTTCAAGCTGGTTTTAGAAAAGGCAGAGGAACCAGAGATCAAATTGCCAACAACTGCTGGATCATAGAAAAAGCAAGATAGTTTCAGAAAAACATCTATTTCTGCTTTATTGACTATGCCAAAGCCTTTGACTGTGTGTATCACAATAAACTGTGGAAAATTCTGAAAGAGATAGGAATACAAGACCACCTGACCTGCCGCTTGAGAAACTATATGCAGGTCAGGAAGCAACAGCTAGAACTGGACATGGAACAACAGACTGATTCCAAATAGAAAAAGGTGTATGTAAAGGCTATATATTGTCACCCTGCACATTTAACTTATATGCAGAGTACATCACAAGAAACGCTGGGCTGGAAGAAGCAAAAGCTAGAATCAAGATTGCCAGGAGAAATATCAATAACTTCAGATATGCAGATGACACCACCTTTATGGCAGAAAGTGAGGAGGAGCTAAAAAGCCTCTTGATGAAAGTGAAGGAGGAGAGCGAAAAAGTTGGCTTAAAGCTCAACATTCAGAAAACGAAGATCATGGCATCTGGTCCCATCACTCCATGGGAAATAGATGGGCAGACAGTGGAAACAGTGGCTGACTTTAGTATTTTGGGCTCCAAAATCACTGCAGATTGTGATTGCAGCCATGAAATTAAAAGACACTTACTCCTTGGAAGGAAAGTTATTACCAACCTACATAACATTAAAAAGCAGAGACATTCCTTTGTCAACAAAGGTCCATCTAGTCAAGACTATGGTTTTTCCAGTGGTCATGTATGAATGTGAGAGTTGGACTGTGAAGAAAGCTGAGCACCGAAGTATTGATGTTTTTGAACTGTGGTGTTGGAGAAGACTCTTGAGAGTCCCTTGGACTACAAGGAGATCCAACCAGTCCATGCTAAAGGAGATCGGTCCTGGGTTTCATTGGCAGGACTGATGCTGAAGCTGAAACTCCAATACTTTGGCCACGTCATGCAAAGAGTTGACTCATTGGAAAAGACCCTGATGCTGGGAGGGGTTTTGCGCAAGAGAAGAAGGGGACGACAGGGGATGAGATGGCTGGATGGCTCACCGACTCAATGGACATGAGTTTCGGTAAACTCTGGGAGTTGGTGATGGAGAGAGAGGCCTGGCGTGCTGTGTCATAGGGTCGCAAAGAGTTGGATACGACTGACCTACTGAACCTATTAGGATGAATTATAATTAGTTCAGTTCAGTCACTCTGCATATAAATTAAATAAGCAGGGTGACAATACATAGCCTTGACGGACTGCTTTTCCTATTTGGAACCAATCTTTGTTCCATGCCCAGTTCTAACCTTGCTTCCTGACCTGCATACAGGTTTCTCAAGAGGCAGGTCAGGTGGTCTGGTATTTCCATCTCTTTCAGAATTTTCCACAGCATTCAACAGGTGCAGCAGTGTCCGAGAAGAGCTACCCCATGTCCAAGGTCAGGGGTGTTGGCTGAGAGGAGCTACCCCACGTTCAAGGTAAGGAGTAGCTGCTGTACTTTGCTGGAGCAGCCGTGAAGAGCAACCCAACATCCAAGGTAAGAGAAACCCAAGTAAGACAGTAGGTGCTGAGATAGGGCATCAGAGGGCAGACAGACTGAAACCACAATCACAGGCAACTAGCCAATCTGATCACATGGACCACAGCCTTGTCTAACTCAATGAAACTAAGCCATGCCGTGTGGGGCGACCCAAGATGGATGGGTCATGGTGGAGAGGTCTGACAGAATGTGGTCCACTGGAGAAGGGAATGGCAAACCACTTCAGTATTCTTGCCTTGAGAACCCCATGAACAGTATGAAAAGGCAAAATGATAGGATACTGAAAGAGGAACTCCCCAGGTCAGTAGGTGCCCACTGTGCTACTGGAGATCAGTGGAGAAATAACTTCAGAAAGAATGAAGGGGTGGAGTTAAGTAAAAACAACACCTAGTTGTGGATATGACTGGTGATAGAAACAAGGTCCGATGCTGTGAAGAGCAATATTGCATAGGATCCTGGAATGTTAGGTCCATGTATCGATGCAAACGAAGTGGCCAAACAGGAGATGGCAAGAGTGAACATCAACATTCTAGGAATCAGTGAACTAAGATGGATTGGAATGGGTGAATTTAACTCAGATGACCATTATATCTACTACTGCGGGCAGGAATCCCTTAGAATAAATGGAGTAGCCATCATAGTCAACAAGAGTCCAAAATGCAGTACTTGGATAAAATAATATTATACATATTGTACTTCAACATATAAACATTATGACTATTAAATATGATTATTTTAAACAAAAATACTTGATTCATGTCTACATTTGATTAAATTTACAATTATAAAAGTATATTCACACGTTCAAGCTCTTTGAAACATATTTAAAAGCTTCCCAATAACTGAATCAAGTATCAATTTAAATTTTTTAATTTAAATTAGTATGAAATTTATATCCAGTCACACTAAGCAGATTTCAAGTGCTCAAATGCTGCATTTGGCTCAGGGACAACAGTACTGCATGGCAAAGGTCCTAGGTTCTTAGTACAATCAACAAGACCTACAAGATCCAATGTTCCATAAACCCTGTGCCCTCATTTCTTACAGTCATTCTCCAGCCTTCACGTCTTAATCTTCTCCAGCCCTCTAGCTTTCCCACTCTATGGAGCACCCCAAGCATCTCAGGACCTCTGTAATAGCTATTCTTTCTGTCTGGAATGCTGTCTCATCAAATACCCTCATGGGTTGCTATTACTACTTCCCATCTTTGCTGATACAACCCTTATCAGTGACAGTGTTCATGACCAGTGCTACTCCCTACTCACTGCTCTATGATCCTTATTGGCTTTATATTTCTCTTAATACTAAATTCCCCCTGTGATTGTGTCTCTCCACTCTAGAATATGACTACAGATGCAGATGCATGCTCCCTGTTGTACCTTCGGTGCCTGGCACATAGAAGATTCTCAAATACTTGTTAAATATGAAATCTCAAATACTTGTTAAATATGAAAGCTCATCTATAATTTCTAATTATTAATAGGTTCTGTGTGTATGTCTATGCGTGTTCTAACCCTCTTTCATTTCACTGAAGAGCCACTTCCCCCTAGCTTATTTCAGAATCACATACTCTATTAGCTCTTCTACCAAATCCTAATTTTCATTGATGGGTCAGTAGGTGAAAAACATTTTCATTTCAAATATGGGCTTTGTCATACTCAGAAATTTACAAAAAGTATGCTAGAAATTAAAAACTCTTGGAAAGAGCTGTTTAGGCCAAAGATTACAAAATGGTATGGCTGGTAGTTAGTTTCACCTTATATGTGATAAAAAAATGATTTAAGACATTTAAGTATCCCTCATTTCTTCTGTTAAACAAAAATCAGTTATTCCTAAAATAGAGCTTATCTATGATCTGGGATAGATTGCAATTGGAAGTTCATGAATATATTTTAGCTCTGTTTGCATAATGAATACTTAGCTCAGAAGAGATCATACAAACTTAGAAAATTATATCAACAGTAATAAGGATTGAATCAATAGGTTTATCAGACATTTCTCAACCAAAACTTCAGATCATATTTATAAATATTTACTATAAACATTCATAACTTAATATAATGCAAATTTTTAATTATAATAAATTACTCATAATTACAGGAAAAGCAATCATCATTTTCAGAGAGCTCTTTCTGTTTTACTATATCTCCTACAACTTTCTTTCTTATAGATCTCCACAAATAATGTAGAAATTAATAAAGTTTTAATAAATACACTTAGAACATTTATTATCCTAAAGTAAGTTTATATATACCAATATCCCTTGTGGTACTGCAAAATCCTGTCCTAAGAGATAATCTTTCAATTTGTCCACACTCTAAATATTCTCTGCCATGAACACACTGAGTTCTCACTAGGGTAATGTCTTCTTATGGCTACCACTGCCTTTGTTATTTCAGGATGAGTTTCTCTAATGCGTTCTAACTAAATCTCTGTTTGAAGACTCTCAAGGGAGTCAGGTCATAAAACTGTTCACTTGTAGTGAAATGGAGCATATGGACTATGTAATGCTTGTCTTGGTATCCCTAAAATATCTCACAATTTGTTTCGGGTTTGAATTCAAGATCCAGCTAAGCTCCATTTCAACACTGCTGTTAAATAACTAAACAGAAAATTAGAATTGCACAGGTAATTAGTAGCTTGTGTTATATTCTTTGGTATTGCCCAGTTGGTTTCTAACGCACCCTTTTCAAACTTCTCTGCCTGGTGAACTTCCAGTAACTCTTGAAGAGTGTGTGCATGCTAAGTCACTTCAGTCATGTCTGACTCTTAGGGACCCAATGGAATGTAGCCCACTAGGCTCCTTTGTCCATGGGATTCTCTGGACAAGAATACTGGAGTGAGTTGTCATTTCCTCCTCCAGGGGATCTTCCCAACCCAGGGTTTGACCCCGGGTCTCCTACATCTCCTGCATTGGCAGGGGTGTTCTTTACCACTAGCACCACCTGGGAAGCCCCTTGAAGATCCAGGATAATTTCCATTTCCTCTGGGAAAATGCATTCACCTGGAAAAGGTAGTTAGTTGTTTCTTATTATGAGATAACACAGCCCTTTGCTTCTAGCTCTGTGTATATCAATTTATATGCTTCCCTAATGGCTCAGTTGTGTCTGACTCTTTGTGACCCCTGACTATAGCCCACCTGGCTTCTCTGTCCCTGGAATTTTTCCAGCAAGAATACTGAAGTGAGTTGCCATTTTCTCCTCCAGGGAATCTTCCTGACCCAGGGACCAAACCTATGTCTCCTGTGCCTCCTGCAGTGGCAGGCAAATTCTTCACCACTGAGTCACCTGGGAATCTCAGATACATCTATATTGATATATAAGTATATATCTTTCTATGTATCTTATATAGATATAGATAGATAGATTGATATAGATATAGGATATATGGGTTTCGCAGGTGACACTAATGATAAAAAAAATCCACCTGCCAATGCATGAGGCTTAAGAGACTTGGGTTCAATCCTTGGGCCAGGAAGATGCCCTGTAGGAGGGCAGGGTATTCTTGCCTCTCCAGTATTCTTGTCTGGAGAATCCAATGGACAGAGGAGCCTGGATGGCTACAGTCCATAGTGTTGTAAAGAATCAGAAACAACTGAAGTGACTTAGCACACACACATGCATAAGATATATATGTGCATATACATATATATATGTTAGGTTGGTGCAAAAGTAACTGTGGCTTTGCATTAACTTCACCATTTGATATGGGAATATATTAATTTTAATGCACTTTTCTCACTTTATGTTTTCTGATAATGACTTATTACTTGTATATTTTATATTTATTTCAGGCTAGTGAAATGATGTTAGACAAAAAGCAAATTTGAGTGATTTTCTTATTTGAGTTCAAAATGGGCCGTAAGTCAGCAGAGACAACTTGCAACATCAACAATGCATTTGACCCAGGAACTACTAATTAACATACAGTGCAGTGGTAGTTCAAGAAATTTTGCAAATTAGATGAGAGCCTTGAAGATGAGGAGTGCAGTGGCCAACCATGGGAAGCTGACAATGATGAACTGAAAGGATCACTGAAGCTGATCCTCTTAAAACTACTCAAGAAGTTGCTGAAAAACTCAACATTAACCACTCTACATTTTCTCCAAATTTGGCATTTGAAGAAAATTGGATAGGTGAAAAAGGTCAATAAGTTGGTGCCTTGTGAGCTGAATAAAAATGTTTAAAAATGATTGTTTTGAAGTGTCATCTCTTATTCTATGCAACAACATCAAATCATTTCATGATTGGATTGTGACTTGTGATGAAAAGTGGATTCTATGAGACAACTGGCAGCAACCAGCTCAGAAGCTGAAGCAAGAAGATCCAAAGCATTTCCCAAAACAAATTTATACCAAAAAAGGTCAGGGTCACTGTTTGATGGTCTGCTACTGGTCTGACCCACTACAGCTTTCTGAATCCTGATTAAACTATTATTACATCTGAGAAATATGCTCAGCAAATAGATGAGATGCACTGAAAACTATAATGCCTGCAGCTGGCATTGGTCAGCAGAAAGGGTCCAATTATTCTCCACAACAATGCCCAACCTCATTTCACACAACCAACACTTCAAAAATTGAATGAATTGGACTATGGAGTTTTGCCTCATCTACCGTATTCACCTGACCTCTTGTCAGCTGACTATCACTTCTTCAAGCATCTCAACAACCTTTTGCAGGAGGCAGAAAATGCTTTCCAAGAGTTTGTTGAATCCTGAAGCATGTATTTTTATGCTGGAGGAATAAACAACTTGTTTCTTGTTGGTGAAAAATGTGTTGATTGTAATGCTTCCTATTTTGATTAATAAAAATGTGTTTGAGTCTAGTTATAATGATGTAGAAGTCACAGTCGGAAGCTGCAATTACATTTGCATCAACCTAATACACCTATATATCTATATCTGCTTTTAAATCTATATATGTGTGTTGTATACATATATACAGATAGAAAAGTGCCTGGCAGGAAGTAAGCACTCAAAAATGCAATTACTATGAGCTATAGTTCTTTATTTGCATTTTCTCACTTGAGTTTTTTAAAACTCTCTGAGGTAAGTATCGACATTCTTCTCAATTTCAGATAAGGAAATTGAGGTTTAGATAGGATAAATAATTATATGAAGTAAGGGTCAGTGTTTGGAAATACAGTAATCTGTCTGCAGGACATGTTGGTTTATACTCTTTATTTGGATTATATGTTATTCTTATTTAATTAATTTGGGATTTTTTTTTTTAAAAATGTTTAAAAATGATTGTTTTGAAGTGTCATCTCTTATTCTATGCAACAACATCAAATCATTTCATGATTGGATTGTGACTTGTGATGAAAAGTGGATTCTATGAGACAACTGGCAGCAACCAGCTCAGAAGCTGAAGCAAGAAGATCCAAAGCATTTCCCAAAACAAATTTATACCAAAAAAGGTCAGGGTCACTGTTTGATGGTCTGCTACTGGTCTGACCCACTACAGCTTTCTGAATCCTGATTAAACTATTATTACATCTGAGAAATATGCTCAGCAAATAGATGAGATGCACTGAAAACTATAATGCCTGCAGCTGGCATTGGTCAGCAGAAAGGGTCCAATTATTCTCCACAACAATGCCCAACCTCATTTCACACAACCAACACTTCAAAAATTGAATGAATTGGACTATGGAGTTTTGCCTCATCTACCGTATTCACCTGACCTCTTGTCAGCTGACTATCACTTCTTCAAGCATCTCAACAACCTTTTGCAGGAGGCAGAAAATGCTTTCCAAGAGTTTGTTGAATCCTGAAGCATGTATTTTTATGCTGGAGGAATAAACAACTTGTTTCTTGTTGGTGAAAAATGTGTTGATTGTAATGCTTCCTATTTTGATTAATAAAAATGTGTTTGAGTCTAGTTATAATGATGTAGAAGTCACAGTCGGAAGCTGCAATTACATTTGCATCAACCTAATACACCTATATATCTATATCTGCTTTTAAATCTATATATGTGTGTTGTATACATATATACAGATAGAAAAGTGCCTGGCAGGAAGTAAGCACTCAAAAATGCAATTACTATGAGCTATAGTTCTTTATTTGCATTTTCTCACTTGAGTTTTTAAAAACTCTATGAGGTAAGTATCGACATTCTTCTCAATTTCAGATAAGGAAATTGAGGTTTAGATAGGATAAATAATTATATGAAGTAAGGGTCAGTGTTTGGAAATACAGTAATCTGTCTGCAGGACATGTTGGTTTATACTCTTTATTTGGATTATATGTTATTCTTATTTAATTAATTTGGGATTTTTTTTTCAAATTTGAAATTAATTTTCCATATCAAACTGCTAAACATTCATATATGTAACAAACAGATCTCTTAAACAACTGATAAGATTTGGAGAGATAAAGTCATTTATTAATTTCCCAGCATAATGAAGACTCTGAGCTGTTTATGCTCAAGGAGAGTTAAATTCAGATAAAAAATATTTCCTTAAATACAAAGTGAAATATTATGAGTAAGCCTGATATTCAACTTCAAGTCTTTCTTGGGTTTATAGCAGAGAAGAATCATGTATATTAAGAAGTCAGTAGCTTTATATATTGGAGAAGGCAATGGCGCCCCACTCCAGTACTCTTGCCTGGAAAACCCGTGGATGGAGGAGCCTGGTAGGCTGCAGTCCATGGAGTCGCTAAGAGTCGGACATGACTGAGCGACTTCACTTTTTACTTTCATGCTTTGGAGAAGGAAATGACAACCCACTCCAGTGTTCTTGCCTGGAGAATCCCAGGAATGAGGAAGCTTGGTGGGCTGCTGTCTATGGGGTCACACAGAGTTGGACACGACTGAAGCGACTTAGCAGCAGCAGCAGCTTTATATATGATTAATAAATAAGATCCAGATATTATGCTTGTTTTAAATAAAGATTAGTTGAGTGGATTTTTATGTAAGAAACTGAAATTGAAGCAAAATTATTACAATAAAAAGAGGAGTGGCCTAAGTACTTTGGGCCTATTATTTCTCAGAATTTTAATTTGTTCTTAATGAGCAATGGCACCCCACCCCAGTACTCTTGCCTGGAAAATCCAATGGACAGAGAAGCCTGGTGGGCTGCAGTCCATGGGGTTGCTAACAGTCGGACAGACTGAGCGACTTCACTTTCACTTTTCTCTTTCATGCATTGGAGAAAGAAATGGCAACCCACTCTAGTATTCTTGCCTGGAGAATCCCAGGGATGGGGGAGCCTGGTGGGCTGCCGTCTATGGGGTCACACAGAGTCGGACACAACTGAAGTGACTTAGCAGCAGCAGTAGCAGCAGCAGTAGCAGAGCACATGTTACTATATGTTTATGAACTTTCATTTGGACACATTTGTGCAGAATGCTCTAAACAGCTAATTTGAGACTCAGCAGGTTAAGGACTGTAAACTATTTATGTTTATATCATCAATACCCTGCTGGCTTCTTCATTAGTTTATTCAGCAACTACTCAGCACCCATTATGGGACAGGGAGTGTCATCTTGTCTTGAGATATAGTGAGACCATGATAGTAAAATACTATCTTAATACAGTTTAGATTCTTATCAGGAGTGATAAACAGCAGACAAATAAACAAATTAGTATATAATCTCACTCAGAGATATCTTAAATGAATGATGATTGAATCAGTTATAGCAGTTAGCAGTATTTAACCACTTTCCTTTCTTTGTTTTGTATGATCACAATGCTGGAAATTAATTCAGGGAGATACTTTTACTTCTCAGAGGGGAGACATTGATAAATCTATAGATTAAACCATATGTTCAGTCTAAGCTTACATAGTTAGATGACCAAAAAAAAAAAAAAAAAAAAACAGTGTGAAAACATANAAATTAATTCAGGGAGATACTTTTACTTCTCTGAGGGGAGACATTGATAAATCTATAGATTAAGCCATATGCTCAATCTAAGCTTACATAGTTAGATGACCAAAAAAAAAAAAAAACAGTGTGAAAACATATGTCTTTAGATTAATCAGTACAATCTCATGCAATTTTTGTATTTATATTACCTTTAGATATAAAGGTAATTATACTACTACAGCAAATTTAGTAGGCTGTGTCTAGATGTACACCATGCTATCCTAAAATCCATGAGCTCTTCCACCATGATAATGTGTCCCAGGACAAATTCAAAATATACCCTTATAAAAATAATGAAAATTTTATGAGCCAAATGCAATTTATATATCTACACCTATATCTACCTTTCCTTTTATATGTCTATCGAACTTGTCCATCATAAATTCATTGCTTTTTGTAAAAATGTCAGTTCAATTTCTTTAGAAGTCGTGTCTATTTAAGGGACTTCAACTTTCATTAGAAAACTCTCAAATTTTCATTTGAAACTCAAGATGAGTAAAACAAAATCAAATATCAACTAACTCAGAAGACCAATCAAATGCCCAAATCTCAGAGGAATTTCACTAACTGTAAATGATGAAAGTTGTTGGAGAAAACCAATCTTCACTTCATGGAAACAAAAACCACCATCTATAAGTACACAGATGGAGAAGGAAATGGCAATCCACTCCAGGACTATTGCCTGGAAAATCCCATGGACAGAAGAGCCTAGTAAGCTACAGTCCATGGGGTCGCAAAGAGTCGGACACGACTGAGCGACTTCACTTCATAAGTATACAGAAGAGACACTTTAGCTTTTTCTGGCTTTCTGTCCACTAACTGATAGGAACTGACTTGTACCAATCAGAAGGCTAGCTAGTCCTCCCTGAATTGGGCTCTCCTGGTGGCTCAGTTACACAGTTCAGTTGCTCAGTTGTGTCTGACTCTGTGTGGCTCACTGGTAAAGAATCCACCTGCTAATGCAGGAGACTCAGGTTTGATTCCTGGGTTGGGAAGATTCCCTGAGAAGGAAGAAAATGGCAACCCACTCCATTATGCTTGCCTGGAAAATCCCATGGACAGAGGGACAATGCAGTCCATGGGGTTGAAAAAGAGCTGGGTTGCAAAAAAAAAAAAAATTATTTTTTTTGCAAAATAAAGTTGTTTACTAAATAAATAAATAATTGTTATTTAGTCGCTAGCTGTTACTTAGTGATAAATAACAACCTTCTATTACACGGAAAATATTTCTATGTTGCTTTTATTCTTTGCACTTTTATGCCACTCCCACTCAACATCTCTCAGCATCCTGCTGCCTAAGATTGCCAAATCCATTTCCCCACTTGTCTGCATCATTGTGAAGATGGAAAGTCCAGAAATGGTTCACTATGGTCCAACAGATATGCAGGAGATCAAGGAGTTCTTTCTAGTAGAACTGAGCTAAGGAAATGACATCTATGTTCCAGCTCTAAGTCTAAGAACAGGATTTGATCAGGACCTCAGTGAAAAAGGAGGAGGCACACAGGCAGCCCCGATTTTTTCCCAGTTGACATATTCTGAACATGGTCAGATCGCTTGTATTTTGAAGAAAAGCACAGAAAACAAGAAGAAGAGGAAGATGTGTGCAGTTTGAGAAGAAAATTATACAGTAAGAGGGAATAGCATAATTCTGAAGAGTTGGACTATGAAGAAAGCTGAGTGCCAAAGAATTGATGCTTTTGAACTGTGGTGTTGGAGAAGACNGAGAAGAAAATTATACAGTAAGAGGGAATAGCATAATTCTGAAGAGTTGGACTATGAAGAAAGCTGAGTGCCAAAGAATTGATGCTTTTGAACTGTGGTGTTGGAGAAGACTCCTGAGAGTCCCTTGGACTGCAAGGAGATCCAACCAGTCCATTCTGAAGGAGAGCAGCCATGGGATTTCTTTGGAGGGAATGATGCTGAAGTTGAAATTCCAGTACTTTGGCCACCTCATGCGAAGTGTTGACTCATTGGAAAAGACTCTGATGCTGGGAGGGATTGGGGGCAGGAGGAGAAGGTGACGACCGAGGATGAGATGGCTGGATGGCATCACGGACTTGATGGACATGAGTCTGAGTGAACTCTAGGAGTTGGTGATGGAGAGCGAGGCCTGGCGTGCTGCAATTCATGAGGTCACAAAGAGTTGGACATGACTGAGCGACTGAACTGAACTGAACTGAAAAATACTGTCAATGATTAGAAGAAACTTCAAAAACTGATAGCTGTAACAAGTTAATGAAAATGAATTATCTGTGAAGTTGGAGCAGAGAGTCATAGAAAAGTATCTCCTGAGATACAATAGGAGGAACTTTTTAAAAATCCAGAACATAAGATGTAGATGTAACAAAACTGAGATAAAGAGATAATAAAATGATTAAAAGAGTGGGAAAAGGCCTGAAAGGAGTTGAAATCATGATGGTGAAATTAAAATCCTCATTGGCAGCTGTTAAGTAGCAGAAAAGATTCTCAAAGGAATTTATCAAAGATGGAAACAAGAAAATAATGAGAAGCACAATTTTTAGAAAGGGATCAGAAAATAGGTATCAACAATTAAGAATAATCCATTTTTTTTCTGGAGGAAAAAAGCTAAAGATTTGGGGAAAAAAAACAATAATCAAATTACGGTTGGAAAAACCCTATTGTGAATCACAGAAGGACAAGAACAAAAATCAGTCACAGATTTCAAAACCTCTTCTCTGACTGCCATGTAAAATCAACAGAGAAAAACTGCTATATTCCCCTGCCACTGCCTCAAATGCTATGTTCCCTGACACAGGAAAAAGCAGGTTAAATGAAAGTTATAAATTCAGCACAGAGAAATAAATTGAATGGAAGCCTTTCTGTTTGGGTATGTGTGTGCGCATGTGTACATATCTGCACATGCACACAGTAGAGGATGTGATTTGAGGAGTGGTCAAAATCTTAGAAAAATTTGAGAAATAGCATCTGTGTCTAATGCAGGAAGTTTCTAGATCAACACTGAACATGAGTAGAGTAACTTTCTAAGTTTCCCTGGTGGCACTAGTGGTAAAGAACCTACCCACCAATGCAGGAGACTCAAGAGACATGGATTCTATTCCTGGATCAGGAAGATTCCTTGGAGGAGGGCATGGCAACTCACTCCAGTGAAGAGAATCTTGTGGACAGAGGAGCCTGATGGGATACAGTCCACAGGGTCACAAAGAGTTGGACACGACTGAAACGACTTAGCACACAGCATGCAAGCAGAGTAGCTTAACCTGATATATTAGAAAAGTAAGAACGATGTTTACAAGCTCGATCCTTATCTGCAGTGCTTTTGCCATGCTTTTAGGCTACTTCTGGGAGATTCCTTATTACCTGTTTCACTCTATCCTGTGATTTCATTTACCTGTTTTCACGTTGTTGCTGTTGTTGTTTAGTCAATAAGCTGTGTCCAATTCTTTTGAGAACGACTAAGATCCCCTGGAGCAGGAAATGGCAACCTACTCCAGTATTCTTGCCTGAAAAATTCCGTGGACAGCAGAGCCTGGCAGGCTACAGTCCATGGGGTCGCACAGAGTCGGACAGGACTGAGGGACTACCTGTCCCTCACATATCAGCCATTGTAGGCTGGTGGGGGATAGGAGGTTTCTCCGTGGTGGATACTGACTGGTAGTTCTTGTCCTTTATGAAACACACAGAGAAGGAAGCAGTCAGAAGGAAGGGCAGATGCTAAAAGACAATAGAGAAAATACAGTAAATAGAAAGCATCCATTAAAGAGGTGGTGAAGTAACAGAAATCATGAGATAGAGGAAGAGACAGAGAATTGGTTGGTAACTGATGAAGTCACCTTAGGTATAAAGGGAAGTTGAAGAGTGGCCACCGTGCAGAGCTGTGGGCTGTAGTGGAGGGAGGCACCTACAGCAAACAACAGAGAATGGAGGGGGGGATCCTGGGCGATACATTCCTGCAGTCGTTCTCTCCTGCTCTCCAGTCTCCTACTGGTGCTCCCTTAGGCAGAATGCAGCTTCAAGCCAGTGGGCAAGAGAGCCTCTGATGTACTTCAGTAAAGTAGGTTAGACTCTTAGGGGGCACCGGGAATTAAAAACAATCCAAATTACAACTCTAACCCAAATAATCAATGAAAAAGTAATAAACTGTTATGATGAAGATAAAATCTTGCAAATGAATATCTAAGTAGGTAAAAATATGTTAGCTACAATGAAATGGAAGATTGGTTTCATTCTTCACTCAGAAACATCTTTTAAGAAATTCTTAAGCTGAAGATTAATGTATGTGCTTCAGGCAGCTCTTGAATTATAAAAAGCCTTTGTTAATTTTTGTTGGTATTTTGAATAGATAAATGCTTGATTTATATATAGAGGCATGAGCCTTTCATCAAATTTGTAAAGATGTCTGAAGCCAAAAAAGGTTCAGAAGTACAGATCAGTACAAATTTAAGATGAAAAGATTACCAGCAAAGAACTGTGTATTCTTGAGAATTTTTTTCATGTAAGATAGAAATAGAAGACAATTCTAGACATAAACTATTTCAGAAATAAAGTTTGGTGACCTTGGGAAAACTTTCTTCAGCCAACCAAACATGAATGAAGATTAAAAGCACAAGAATACAAATATAGTGAGATAGAAGGCAACTAGATACTATTGAAACTATAAGGTTAAAATAACTGTTGTAATTATGGTTACAAAAATGGAATAATTTAAAGATATATGTAGTAATATAATGTAATAAAATTTAGTCGAAATTATTTTTGTATAAATGATCAGTCTATTACTGATCTTTCCTCTGTAAGAAGAAAAATGGTAAGTTGAAAAGTGGATTAAAAAAGGGTTTTAGATTTATAGTCTTCTGTAAAGAATAGGAAAAGGATGACCTATTATTAGTTGATTAATCTGAGAAGTATATACTGAATAGTGTTTTTGAGAAACTTAAAATCACTTGAAGAATTACAAGTGTAAGAATTCCAAATCACTATGGAACCAAGGCATAATTCACACAGCAAAAGAGAAAACAAAGGAAACAGAAAGAAATAAAATTATGTGAGAGAAATATAACTGCACTGTTCAGTTCAGTTCAGTCACTAAGTCGTGTTCGACTCTTTGTGACTCCTGAATAGCAGCATACCAGGCCTCCCTGTCCATCACCAACTCCCAGAATTCACCCAACTCATGTCCATCGAGTCGGTGATGCCATCCAACCATCTCATCCTCTGTCTTCCCCTTCTCCTCTTGCCTCCAAAAGGTAATGCAAATATTTATATAAATGTAATATTTAAAAAACTTATCTAACTATAGGCTTCTCATGATAAACCCACT
Organism: Oreotragus oreotragus; assembly: GCA_006410675.1. NCBI lineage: Eukaryota > Metazoa > Chordata > Mammalia > Artiodactyla > Bovidae > Oreotragus > Oreotragus oreotragus. The sequence continues at coordinate 213,309 of SJYX01017139.1, forward strand.
GAGAACAATTAGAGGTTTTAAATTAAAGATACACAGAAGTTTATTAAAAAGTTTGATTTAAGGAAAAAGGCATTTAAAAATGACAGAGATTTGTTCACAATGACAAAAGGAATAACTGATTTAATGAACTTTTCTGTGCTAAAAATCAAATTATAGGGGGGCGGTCCTAAGATGGCAGAGGAATAGGAGAGGGAGACCACTTTGTCCCCCACAAATTCATCAAAAGAACATTTTAACGCTGAGTAAATTCCACAAAATAACGTCTGAATGCCTGCGGAGGACATCAGGCACCCAGAAAAGCAGCCCATTGTCTTCAAAAGGAGGTAGGAAAAAATATAAAAGATAAAAAGAGAGACAAAAGAGGTAGGGATGGAGCTCCATCCCAGGAAGGGAGTCTTAAAAAGAGAGACGTTTCCAAACACCAGGAAACCCTCTCACTGCAGGAGTCTGTGGTGAGCCACTAGCAAGCTGGGGCTGGGCAGAGAGGTGTGGCTGCATTGCTTACAGTAAGGACTGGGCCTGAATGCCCCAAGGGCAATCTGAGGGAACTAACTTGAGATAGCAAACCAGACTGTGGGATAGCTACCCTGCGAAAAGCCCTAATCTAAGACACTGCTAGGCCCGCTCACAGAACAAAGGACTGACTAGAGCTAGCCAGCTGCAGGCTGGCCCATCCCTCTTCGGTGACAGTCAGATGAGGGCAGCCAGAGCCAGAAGGGGGCAATTGCGGCCCCAGATAGACCTACCAAACTGCAAGCAGGCTTCATTGCTAACCAAGACTTCTTGGGATTCTGGATGGTCAACATCCGCCTGAGAAGGTGTGCTGGTTGTACACCCAGAAAACCGAGTGGCAGGGATAGGGGAGGAGATAAATCGCAGTGACTGCACTTGCCAAACACCTGGTCACCTGAGCTTCTCGGACCTGGGAAGGGCACAAATGGATGCTCAACCAAGTCTGCACCTTTGAGGAATACCTGAGTACCTGAACCTGAGCGGCTTAGACCTGGGAAGTGCATAGAACCCAGGGCCAGCCTCAGACTGTTCCTGGCAGAGCAGCCTGGAGCCTGAGCAGTGTAGACAGGGAAAGCACACACGCCATGAGTGGGGGCAAACCCAGTGTGGCCCAGACACTGCGAGCACACGCCAGGGTTATTTGTTGGCAGCATCCCTCCCTCCCCACAGCACGACTGAACAAGTGAGCCTAAAAATGTGTCCACCACCGCCCCCTTGTGTCAGGGCAGAAATTAGACACAGAAGAGACCAGCAAACAGTAGCTAAAACAGAGGGAACCTCCTTGGAAGTGACAGGTGCAATAGATTAAAACCCTGTAGTTAGTACCAACTACATGTATGGATGTGAGAGTTGGACTGTGAAGAAGGCTGGGCGCTGAAGAATTGATGCTTTTGAACTGTGGTGTTGGAGAAGACTCTTGAGAGTCCCTTGGACTGCAAGGAGATCCAACCAGTCCATTCTGAAGGAGATCAACCCTGGGATTTCTTTGGAAGGAATGATGCTAAAGCTGAAACT
>SJYX01017141.1:0-36909 GCA_006410675.1 Oreotragus oreotragus
AAAAAACAAAAAAAGCATTAAAGAACTAAACAGAGAGCTGGAGTTAACTGAACCAAGATACAGGACAATAAGGAAAGAAGCCAATCATAAAGAGCTGATCACAAGATTAAGGAGTATTTTAAAATCTAAGACCCCCCCAAAAAATAAAGAAACCTTGCTGAGACAATTTACCTCAAGTTTTCCTCTTCTGTGGAATTTTATCACCTTAAAATAAGTAGCATATTAAATAAGGAGTTTATAAACCTGCATCCACTGTTTGATACATATTCCTGGTTATTTTCAAGTAAAATATTTCAAAATATTTAAAGATAATCTCTAGTAGGTCTTTTGAGATGCTCAATATGTTTTAGCCAGTTAGTAATTTTCTTCTGTAGTGCTAAAAAGTCAGTTCCTGACTTACTTTATACTCAGCACTAGAGATGTGGTACATGCCTATATTGTGCTGCCAAAAATAGAAAATGATAAAAAATTATATTAGATTTTCCTCTGATGCATATTTCAATAAATGTGTTAGGACTTATTCATGAATTTCAAAAATATATTATGCCAGTAAACCTTTTTGCAAAGGCACTTTGTAAAATGCAATTGAAATTTGCAAAAATACTCTACCTTAAACTTTTGATTGCATTATGATCTATTACAACTTTTCCACAGTGTAGGTAATATTAAGTTTTTTTTCCCTAGGCAAATAGTCTCTAGAGTTTGATATCGATCAAAGATAAAGCCTGATACATAAATTATGTCAGTGACTTCAAACATCAAGCTAACATTTCAGGCTGGATATGTAAAAACCTCTGAGCTGCCATCTTCTTTTTGAAATCAACCAAAAGCAAGGAGAGAAAGGAAATAAAATGGAAATTTCCTTTTATAACAACAAAAACCCTTGATACTCAAATTCAAAATAAAGGAAAAAGGGCTACTGAGTGGAATGCACCTTGGACCAAGGTAATGGAAAAAAGGAAAAAGGAGACAAGCTGTTCTCCACTGAAAAGCTCAGGCAGAAAGAGGAAATTAAAACCAACAACCCTAGCTTGGACCACCTACAACAGAAGGGATGGAACCAGTTACAAGAGCTTTCTGCTACCTTGTTGAAAAATGAATTTGCAGGAGAAACAGAGCTGAAGAAATAGACACATTCTTTGTAACTACTGCAGCAAGACAGAGAAGAAGCCCTGAGTAAATCACTGTACCTACCATCCCTTGGTCAAGGATAAACATACACACATACACACACACACACAATTTTTTATCCTATGGAGTTCCACTGAGAATCAGGGAGATTTCCTGCCAGCCCAGACTAAGTCTGGTTCCTGTTCTATACCATCTGTTCCATAGTAGCTAACTGAAAAGAACTCCAGTCATTAAAAAGTAATAATTAATTTATAATAGCCAGCACTAGAGATAAGCAAAACAACTTTAAACAGGAAGGTCACTATCATATAAGTATGTTTGAAGAGAGGGGACATATGTATATCTATGGTTAATTCATGTTGATGTATGACAGAAGTCAAACCAATATTGTAAACCAATCATCAATCAATTAAAAATAAATATTTTTTTAAATTGCATAAACATACATAGCACATTACAACTTTTTAATACTTCTTATAATCCCAAAGAAAACAGGTAAAGACATTCAAATTTCCCATGTGTTCAAGTTTTCTATAAACTCTTGCCCTGAATTTTCTTTCTAACAATAGCAAAAAAAAAAAGATCAGTAGATAAACTCTATGGTGCTCTCAGACAGACCAATGGACCAAGCCCAAAAGCAATCTCACAGATACATAAAAGCTAAACTTTTAATAGAAGTGACATTGACAGTATGTGAAAGAGAAGGGAATTGTTCAATAAATGGTATGTAAACAATTTTATAGAAGAAAAATGAAATCAGAATCTTGCATAATCTTTCATACAAAGATCAATGCCAGATGAATTGGAGATTTAAACATGAATGTCAAAGTTACAAAATATTTCAGAAGAAAAAGGGAATTATCTCTGTTACCTGGGAGTTAAGAAGAAATTTTTCAAACAAAAAGAAAAATTTCTTTTTTCAGACAAAAAGAAAACAAACTGCAAAGGAAAAGACTAATATGTAAGTCTTCGTTGAAATTAAAATTATGCTTATCCAAAATATTATAACAACAGTGACTACATAACCCACAAGCTTTCAGAAATTAAATGCACCATAATAATTGAAAAAAGGTTAGTGAAGACATAAAGAATGCCTTCAAGTCAATGTGAAAGTTGAAATTAAACCAGTAGAAAATTTGGGGGAAAATTTAAGTATCGGAAATTCTAGCCACTTATATGAAAAGAAGATAAAAATGGAAATAAAGATTTTAAAGGTGCTCACCGCTTATCCGTGTCTGACTCTTTGTGACCCCCATGGACTATTGCCCGCCAGGCTCCTCTGTCCATGGGATTCTCCAGGCAAGAATACTGGAATGGGTTGCCACTTCCTCCTCCAGATCTTCCCAACCGAGGGATCCAACCAATATCTCCTGCATCTCCTGAATTAGCAAGTATATTCTTGAGGGATCCAACCAATATCTCCGGGATCTCCTGAATTAGCAGGTATATTCTTTACCACTAGCACCACCTGGACTCAGTGACTTCACTTTTACTTTTCACTTTCTTGCATTGGAGAAGGAAATGGCAACCCACTCCAGTGTTCTTGCCTGGAGAATCCCAGGGACGGGGGAGGCTGGTGGGCTGCCGTCTACGGGGTCGCACAGAGTCGGACACGACTGAAGCGACTTAGCAGCAGCAGCAGCAGCAGCAGCACCTGGGAAGCCCTCATCAATCATCAGGGAAATCCAAACTAGAACCAAAGTTCAGAGTGAGACACCATTTCACTCTGATTATAGTCAAAAATTTTTTCTCTTTAATGTGATAGCATCAGTGCTGGCAAGACTGTAAGACCCTGAGAACTGGCATGCACTACTGATGAGACTGTAAAGACGCAACCATTTTGGAAGGCGGTTTCACATTCTCTAAAGCCGAGTCCAACTCTTTTGCAACTCCATAGACTATAGCCTGCCACGCTCCCCTTTCCATTGGCTTTCCCAGGCGAGAATCCTGGAATGGACTGCCATTTCCTTTTCCAAGGGATCTTACCAACCTAGGAACTGAGTGTGTGTGTCCTGCAGATTCTTTACCACTAAACAACCAGCGAAGCCTATAGCACCAAAACTGAGTTGAGACTCATGTAATTTAGAATAACTTTAAAAATAGAAATATTTTTAAAAGAGTTTGAAATAATTAACACTGTACTTGAGGGTGTTTTCCTAGTGCTGAAGGCTTACCTTGGGATCTTTCCAGGGTAATGGTTTCGACAGTAATGTTGGAGACGCTTGGTGAACTTTCAGTCATGGAGCTGTTCCTGTAAGCTAAGTTGCAATGAACTCTCAGATCCTATAGAAGCAGGATCTATTTACATGTGATGATTTCAAATTCTGTTCCCAGGTACCTATGAGCACTGTGATGAAGTCCAAACTCTGAGGGTATAATCTCATGATCCTAAGCAAAAGGCAGCCCCATCAGGGGAAACTCATAGAGTACTAATATGGTTTTCATGTTCAAACAAGAGGTGACTGGGGACCCCTTGAGGACATCCCAGACTTTGATGGTATAATCATTGTATCCAGCAGGATACACTGAGGAAGAAGTCCAAGCTGGAAGCTGCCCAGAGGCCATAGTGGCAACACACAGCATCATCTGATCCCGAAGCAAGGGCATCTCCACCCAGGTTAGTATCAGACACTGTTGATGTCAGATTCTTGTGTTTGAAAGGCCTGCACACACTCACTGTCCAGGGCGCATGTCCCACCCAACGGCTTTCTTGTCACATCTCCCAAACAAGAAGGTGTTCCAGGTCTCTGGGGGAGCCAGGTCTAAACAGAGCACATCGGTCCCATGCCCATAACAAGCACTGCAGCAGCCGCCTGCTCTCCACGTTCCACAGGCACACGTGCCGTCACCACTGGCCATCAGAATCTGCACATCAGAGCTGGTGAAGCTGCAAGCTGACAGATAGTCGGTGTGCATAGCAACAAACTTCTTTCTGGCAGCCATGTTTTCATTTTTGTCAAACGTCAGTAGATACACGAAACATTTATTATCCAAACCACCGCATGCAGTGACACGTCCCGACGGGGCGTATGTACATACCACCACCCACTAGCAATTCATCATGACAGCGCACTCCTTGTTAGTAGTGAAGGAATCCCAGACTACCACCTCCCCATCCTGCGAGGAGGTCACCATCCTCCTCTTATTCTTGAACCAGTCCATGCACAGAACCTTGTTCCCATGGCCTTTGAGGGTCCTTCTGGTCTTCATGACAAACTGCTCTGGGGCCTCCACGTGATTGGCCACCTGGTTCAGCTCCAAGTCGGGCAGCTTGGCCTTCTCCTCCTCAAGTTTGCCCTTGAGGCTCGGCCTCACTCTTGATTGACGCCAGCATCTCGTTTTCATGTAGCCTGTCGGCTGCTGTCTTCACGCGGGGACCCACCCGGGGGAAAGCAGGATGCGAGTTAGCAGGCGGCAAAGGCACGGACCACAGAACCGTGGTAGTGGGTCCAGCTGCCTCCCTATCCTCAGGCACATATCCCAGAGCAACGGATTTAACCTTTCCAGCTAACACAGTCCCTTAATATTTTTGAAAGTGATAAACCTTCTTGCCAATTTTTAAATTGGCTATCATCTTTAATCAGAAGTGTTTGTAATAGTTCTGAAGGATGTTAATTCCCAGTTAAATATAAATATGGCATTATTAAATAAAATTGTTACATCTCTCTTTTTACACGTGTCCAAGGAATATGAATATAAGAATACATTTTTAACCAAACAGCCTTTATTTGAAAAAAATCAAGCTTTTCTTCAGTATTCAGAAATTTAACATCTGTCATGTTTCTCCTTAAACTTGTATCTCTGTTTCATCTTCCTCAAATAATTTTATCCTAAAGGAATATATTTTATATTTGGAAGTTTATCAGTAAAAAATATGAATTTAGAAGATAAGAAAATAGTAAAGACAAAGCACTAGTGAGTAAAATGTAAACAAAGAGAAAAACAACAAGGAGACTTCTGTTTCTGGGAAGACAGAGTAAATGTACTTCTTATTCTTCCCAATAAGGACAATTTATGAAGAAGAAAGGAGAAGAAAGACTATTTAGGGACCATAGGACCCACAGAATGACCCAGTGGGGAGTTCCGTGGAGTATCTTATATCCCAGACATGTAGCCAAAGGAATTGGCAAACTGGAACTACCAATAGGCACATGTAAGAAGAAATTCCAACAAAAGCCTCTCTCTCTCGTCTGGCTCAAGGCACATGAATCTGAGCAAACTCCAGGAGATAGTGAAGGACAAGGAAGCCTGGTGTGCTGCAGTCCATGGAGTCACAGAGAGTTGGACATGGCTTAGGGAAGCAGGAAAGGGGCAGCCTAGCAAAAGAGAAGACTTTAAATATATATATCTATATCTTCTCAACTTCATTCATTCAAACACCAAAGGAGGGGGGAAAAAAGGGTGGCTCCACCTCAATCATGCTAGCAAAAACCAAGTGAAGAGCCTACACCTTCACCCTTATAAGACTATAAAAGTTACCCCAATCCCCTCCCTGCCAGGATGGTTTCAGAGATAAGCAAGCAGGGAGACAAGCCTTTCATCTCTCCTGGCTGGTAGTGACAAGCCTACCCTGCAGTGTTAGTGGAGACCACATGGAGAACTGCAAGTCCCAAACTCCTAAGCTTGCCAAGCAATAATGAGGACTCTCTAACCGTGTATCAACAGAGCACACTGTTTTAAGAAACTTGTGCTTCTATTTCCAGCTGTCAGTGGCAAGGCACATCTTCTCCTGCTAAGGTAGTGTCAACATAAATCCATCTAAAATAGGTTTAAATACGCTATGGTCTAACAATATCATCCAAAATTGTCCAGGTATCAATCAAAACTCGCTGCTTATACCAAAAAAACAAGACATAAAGATGAATGAAAAAAAGAAGTCAATAGATGCCAATACAAATATGACAAAGTTGTTAGAACAATCTACAAATATTTTAAAGTAGTCATAATTAAAATACTTTAATAAGCAACTGTGGAGAACAAATGAAAAAGTAGAAAACCTCAGCAAAGAAATAAAATGTAAGAGATTTCTACATGATAGTAGAGTAAGATGCTCCTTTTTTCTCCTCTTCAATCTAAAAGTAAAAAATCTACAACCCCAAAAATGTGCCTCTGCCCAATATACCAGAACACAGGAGAATTCTACTTATCTGCATACCTACAATGGGTGGACCAGATCATAGAGAAGCAAGACTAGGGGAACACTGGAGGCAGTGCCTGAAATCTTGGCTTCCAACCCTATAGCTGAGAGCCCGCAGCCCTATAGAACCTGGTGGAAGCAGGGGAGGTAGCTCACACAACACCAGCCTGCTGGCACAGGCAGTTGGGGAGCAATGGCAGTAGAGTCTAGAACCCCATCCCTTCAGTTGCAAAGTGAAAGTCACTCAGTCATGTTCAACTCTTTGCAACCCCAAGGAATTCTCTAGGCCAGAATACTAGAGTGGGTAGCCTTTCCCTTCTCCAGGGGATCTTCCCAACCCAGAGACTGAACCCAGGTTTCCCACATTGTAGGTGGATTCTTGTCCACCTGAGCCACAGAGGAAGTCCAAGGGCACCAACAATTCCAGTCCTCCACCCCTCAACGAGAAGCAGAAAGAGCCATGAATATAACAACACACGACAGGGCAGAAGTGCCCATGACACCAGATCCTCCTGTACCGAATCCCTCCCGCCACAGCCACAGAGCCTGCAAATTAGGGGCACAGCAGACGAGTCTGTCATTCCAGTGCTCCAAACTACAACACAAGCAACACTTGCAGCAGCAAGACACCAACAAACCTGGAGGCTCCAGCACTGATACCAGGAGTACTTGGTGACATCTCTGACAAGGCAGTGAAAGGTCGAAAGCACCAACTCTCAAATATAATCAGAGACAGATGCCAAAATCAGATATAGACATTGCAATAAAGAAAACTAAGCCAATATCTATTATGAATATAGACAAAAATCTTCAACAAAATGCCAAACCACGCAACTTATGAAAGGGATTATATACCATCACCAAGGGGGACTTGCCTCAAGAATGAAGGTTGGTTCAGCACATGAAAAGCAATCAATGTAATACACCGTATCAGTAAAACCAAGGGGAAAAAAACCACATGATCATCTCAATAACACAGAAAAAGCATATGACAAAATCTAACATCCTGTCAATAACAACAAACTAGGAATGAAAGGAATCTTCCTCAGTCTGCTGAAGGGCATCTAGGAAAACTACACTGCTATTAATGAAACACTGAAGACTTCTACTAAAGATCAGGAACACATGCTTTCATATCTCTTGAGTACATACCTGGTACATACTCAACCTGGAATTGCTGGGTCATATCCTGCTACTATGTTTATCAAACTAGCAATGTATGAAAGTTTCAATTCCTCCAAATCTTCACCAGCATTTATTATTTTCAATCTTTTAGACCATAGCCATGCTCATGGTTGTGAAGCAATATTATACTCTGGTTTTGATTTGCATTTCCCCAGTGGTTATTGAGGTTGATCATCTTATGTATTTAGGTCAATTCTATATCCACTTGACACATTGTGTCTTAATTCAACACAATCTGCATTAATTGTGCATTTGTCAATAAATTTCAAATGGAAGAAATGAAAGTCTATTTTGTCTGAAAAAAATAATCAGAGACAATGCAAGTAAGAGCAATCAAAAACTTATGCTATAAAACCACCTATTGGAAATAACAGAAGAGAGTCTAATTTCTAACCTGTTGAATCCTTATTTTAAGAAAAAGTGTTGCCTTCAGGTGCACGAGCAGGCAAACAAATGATCAAGCACCATGAGGAACCACAATGACACTAAACTTTCCACCAATATGCACACAAAGATAATTCTTCAGAAACCAAACTTGAAGTTACAGAGAGTTCAAAATAGGAGTCATGAAAAAATTCAGAAAGGCAGTTCAGTGAGCTCAGGAGTAAAATTAATGAATAAAGTCAACAGAAGGAATACTTTACCAAAGAAACTGAAACTCTAAAATAGAACTAAGGAGAAAACCTGGAGCTGAAGAACTCAATAAACAAGCTGAACAGTGCATTCAAAAGTACTGCAAATAAAGAAAACCTTGAGGAAGAGAGAATTAGTGATCTTGAAGATGGAGGTCCAGAAATGATGCAATTAGAAGAGGAAAGAAAAGAAAATTTTTTTTAAACAAACAAATCTATGAGAGCTATTCTATTCTTTTAGGAAGGGTAACATTAAGGTCATGGTTCCCCAGAAGGAGAAGAGAGATAAAAAGAAGCAGCGAGTTTATTTGAAGAAATAATAGCTGAGAAGTTCCCCAACCTGGGAAAAGAACTAGACACACAAGTCCATGAACCTGAGAACAGCTTGTTACTGCAAAGCAAAAAGACCTTCTCCAAGATATATTATATTAAAATTATCAGAAGTCAATGACAAAGAAATAATTTTAAAAGAAGCTNGGGACGACAGAGGATGAGATGGCTGGATGGCATCACTGCCTTGATGGACATGAGTTTCAGTCAACTCCGGGAATTGTTGATACACAGGAAGGCCTGGCGTGCTGCAGTTCATGGGGTCGCAAAGAGTAGGACACGACTGAGCAACTGAACTGAGCTGAAGAATGGAGTGCCAGTTGCCTTAATTGCAAGAAAATACTTGCAGTGGCCTCCCAAAAGCTTATTCCTTTTGGAAGCTCATAGGTCTGAGTTCTAGTCCTCAGCACTGCCATTAATTAATCATTTTTATTTTATTTGGGGGTTTGTCTTGGTCTTCACACTTCTTTACTTTCTTCATCCTGCTGAAATTAATCAATTAATAGAAGTAGAAATCTTGTAGGCCTAAGAATGTGTTTAGATGTAAGCAAGTATCAGTATTAATAAAATAGAACACAAACAAGTTTCAGAAAAATTCCACATGGAAATGTCAGGGTTCTCAAAATAATATAAGCTATGACTTAAAAGGTTCTTGATTACTATAGCTGTTGAAGAATCTTTAAATAAATTTGAAGGAATACATAAAAGATCTGATGCAGAGGGGGAAAAAGACTTTAGTTAACTCAAACAAAATGTTCATTAGAAAAGAGACATTTATTCTACTATCTGTGAAGACTTAATATGACTTTAAAAATATAATTATAAAAGGAAAGATGAATCAGAAAATATGAATATGTTAAATAAGTACAGGAGTAGAAAATGCTTTGCAAGAATTTTTTTTTCTCTCGATAATACAAGATGAAGGTCATAGATGTGTGTAGGACACAGACAAGACCAGATGAGAAGCAGACTTAAATCTCAAAATTAAACAAAAAGGACAGGTAATTAACTGGAGGCTCAGCTACAAACATATCAATTAATGTTCAAGATGATTGAATTAGGCACTTGTTATTATATCAAAATGATATGGCTCTTGTTAGCATAAGATTGGCAGTAAATGAAAAAAAAATGTAGATCTCCTCTATACAGTGCATAAATGCTAATCTTTTGAGACAGTTATTTGAGGACTGTGATTATCTATTAGTACCATTAAAAAGTCACTAATACAATATTTCTGCATTTTATTTTTTGTTTCATTTTAGATCATTCAATTATTTAACTTTTTTTTTAAATGTAGATACACATGTAATACCATCCCTCTTTCTCTCATGTGGAGTCTTAATAAAATTTAAAAGTTAATCCTTCCAAGTTAGTCTTAGCCCTTCAGAAAGTGAAGCTGAGAATGACGTTCTGTGCCATTGTGTTGGTGGGCAGGATACCTGTCATCTGTCTGGGGTAGGAGCCGGAAGAGGTGTTCCTAAGAGTGGCAAACATGAAAGAGATAGTCCATAGCCATCACTTGCTGTTCTCTCCCCAGGACCATCTCTGCTGGTGGCTGCTCTCTGCTGCAGGCTTAATTCCCTGCCAGATGATGAAGGACTCCTGGCCTTCTCACCCTTGTCTTACTGAACCTTTTCAGATTCCCAGTCTACCATGCTCTTTCCTCCATATCTTTGCCCATTTCCATTCCTCTTCCTGCTCATTCCACCCCTGCTTCCTGTGCCTGTCCCATTCAGCCCTCAAGATACAGCTCAAGTATGAACTCCTCCATCATCTCTCCCCCGTAACCCTCTCCCTTTCTTCATCCCACCCTGCATCCCTCCTAGGTTAGGAGCTCACAGTCTGTGGGGGACTTAAATAAGAACTTAGAGCATGGTGAGTAAAGCTGCTAGAGGCAAAGATAATATATAAATATATTGTAAAAGAGACCAATAGAAAAACTAAAAATGATAACATAACTGCACTCTGAAGGGGAAATTGGTATAATCAGGGAGTTGCCAGAGGGGACATAAATAAGCTGATTTCTTACCAATCATGTCCTCACCTCATACATTCATAAAATGTATATATCAGTGAGTAGTGGTTTTCACAGATTATATAAAAAGATGGATGTAACATTGAAAGAATTAGAAACAGAATTTTTTTTTTTTTTTCAAGTTGTAGGTGCTTCTTTCTGGGATGAAAGTCTAAGGTGAGAAGGGGTGGGACAGGGGATCACTGCTCATTGTTGTTGGCTATTCAACCATGAGTAATTAGTACTGAGCTTTTAAATTTTTATTGGTTTAAAATTTTTTTTCCGCACGTCCTCAAACCCTGTTATTATTCACTGCCAGTTCACCAGCTCTCCACAAATACAGTCATTCTAACCTTTCTTTACCCCTGGGGGGGGAGGGGGGAGGGGAGGGGAACTAATCTGTCTATATTTTTCTGCTAATTTTATGCAAAGCTTTACTGTTCTCTGTAGTCGTTTACTTTGACCTTGAGGTTCCCCTCTCTCTGTCTTCCTCCAAACCCCCCAGCAGTTCCCTAATCCCTTCCCCAGAGAGCTACCTTCAAAACATGACACTCAGTTGCTTAGTTCTCGAATCATTGCCATTGCTTGAAATCAACTGTTTAATGTCTCTGCTCTGAACAGATGTAAATTTTTTTTTCCAAAGGAAATTGTATGGCAATTTGAGAAATAACCAGAATCTTCAATAAGCTGAAACAGTTGATGAGGAAGTTCAATGCTATATAAATTTTGACTTTTAAATCTGTCATCATTCTTGGTAGTTGAAAAACCAGAGTATATGTTCAATTAACAATAAGTAATTATTGGTTATTTTAATCTTATGTATTGATTATCTGTTTTGAAGCTTAAGAAATGTTCTTTTTTCTTTTTATTGAAGTATGAGGTACAATGTTGATTCCTGTTGTACAGCAAAGTGTACAGATGTAGTATGTACAGATTCAGTTGTACATACATATATATGAATCCTTTTAAAAATATTATTTTCCAAGAGATGTTCTATGGACATCTATTGTTGTTTATAGGAATTCATAACTTACAGTGGCTCCTGGTGGAAAAACCACACACCTCTGGAAATCACAGCACCTACAGAAAAATAAAATAAACTGGTACCTTATTGTGTATATCCCATGTTGCTTGACAACATCCTGCAAAGAAAACAGCAAAGTAACCAGGCTTATTTGAGTGGCTTGGCTAAACAGAGATGTCTTCATGTTCCAAGCTAACAGAGCATTTCCCATGCAACTTTATTCCAAGTTGAGTCTATATCAAAACTCTGAGCGGTGCCATCAGCTTGAAAATAATGTGCTACTTCGCAATTCATTCTTTTCTCGCTGTTACCTAGTATCCGTTTTCATGGAAATTTTCACTGACTTCACACACTGATATATCAGTTTCCTCATTTACTTGGGACCAAAAACATGGCTACAGAATGTGGAGAAAAGACTGAGACTCAGCCCTGACTTCCTGTCCTAATTCTCTCTGTGTCTTTAGCCAGGTTCCCTCACTCCATCCCTCATCTATAGAAGCCAACTTTTAAAAAATATGATTTTTTGAAGTTTAGTTGATTGGCAACGTTGTGTCAATTTCTGCTGTACAGCAAAGTGATTCAGCTGTATATACATTCTTTTTCATATTCTTTTCCATTATGGTTTAATCACAGGATATTGAACTGAATATATAGCTCCCCATGCTATACATTAGATCCTTGTTGCCTATCCATTCTATGTATAATAGTTGCGTCTGCTAATGCCAAACTCCCAACCCATCCTTCCTCCAACACTCTCTTCCCCTTGGCCATCATAGTTCTGTTCTCTGTAAGTCTTGTTTCATACACCATTTGTGTCATGCTTTAGATTCCACATATAAGTGATATTATAATATGGTATTTGTCTTTCTCTTTCTGACTTACTTAATATGGTAAACTCTAGGTCCATCCAGATTGTTGCAAACAGCATTGTTTCATTCTTTTCTTATGGATGAGTAGTATTCCATTGTATATATGCACCACATCTTCTTTATTCAGTCATTGTTAGGTAGCTTTCATGTCTTGGCTATTGCAGACAGTGCTGCAGTGAGCACTGAGGTGTGTTTATTTTTTCAAATTAAGAATTTTGTCTGGATATATGCCCAGGAGTAGGATTTCTGGGTAATATTTTTAATTTCTAAAATATTCTGGGTCTATTTTTAATTTTGGGAGGAATCTCCATACTGCTTTCTTTAGTGTTTGTACCAATTTACATTCCTACCAGCAGTAACGGAGGGCTTCCATTTCTGCGCACCCTCTCCAGCACTATTATTTGTAAACTTTTTATGATTCAGGTCATTTTGACATGTGTGAGGTGATACCTCATTGTAGTTTTGATTTCTATTTCTCTAATGCCATCATTTCATGGCAACTAGATGAGGAAACAGTGGAAACAGTGACTGACTTTATTTTTCTGGGCTCCAAAATCACTGCAGATGGTGATTGCAGCCATGAAATGAAAAGACACTTACGCCTTGGAAGAAAAGCTATGACCAACCTAGATAGCATATTAAAAAGCAGAGACTTTACTTTGCTAACAAAGGTCCGTCTAGTCAAGGCTATGGTTTTTCCAGTGGTCATGTATGGAAGTGAGAGTTGGACTGTGAAGAAAGCTGAGCGCCGAAGAATTGATGCTTTTGAACTGTGGTGTTGGAGAAGACTGTTGAGAGTCCCTTGGACTGCAAGGAGATCCAGCCAGTCCATCTTAAAGGAGATCAGTCCTGGGTGTTCATTGAAAGGACTAATGTTGAAGCTGAAAGTCCAATACTTTGGCCACCTGATGCAAAGAGCTGACTCATTTGAAAAGACTCTGATGCTGGGAAGGATTGAGGGCCTGAGGAGAAGGGGACAACAGAGGATAAGATGGTTGGATGCCATCACTGACTCAATGGACATGGATTTGGGTGGACTCTGGGAGTTGTTGATGGACAGGGAGGCCTGATGTGCTGCAGTTCATGGGGCTGCAAAGAGTCAGACACAACTGAGCGATTGAACTGAACTGAATGTTTAGAAATGTTAAGCATCTTTTAATGTGCTTGCTGGCCATCTGTATATCTTTTTTGGAGAAATGTCTCTTTAGGTCTTCTTCCCATTTAAAAAACTTTTCTTGATATTGAATTGTGTGAGATATTTGTGTTTGGAAACTAAGCCCTTGTATAAACAACAATCTTTGATTCTTGAACCTATATTCTGGTTGTGTGTGTGTGTGTATGCTCACATGTATGTGCACACATACTTTAGCATGAGAGTTGAGTCTTCAAGAAAGTTCAACTCCAGGATAAGAGGCCATTTTTGTGTCTCTTGGTGAATCCCTAGGCAAAGAGAAATGTTAGAGTGACTGAAACTTGTGAGAGGCAGCGTGGCTTGTGGCCCTGAGTAGTAAACCAGGAACAAAAACCAGCTCTGCTTCCACCATGGCTGCAGCTGTGCAAAGTGAGCACATCTCCTGCCATGGGCCTCAGTTTCTCTATAAAATGATTCATAGGAGTTTGCCGTCTTCAAGGGACACAGTCAAGGAACACATTCACAGAGATCCCATCAAAGCCACTGGGTACACACAACTGCGTAGAGATGCTCACACACTAAGGACACCCCTTCAAGATGGGGTAAACAATAGTATCACGAAATTGCATAGCGACAGAGAAAGTTAAACAGAACGATAATCAGCAGGGAAAAAAAAAAGAAGGAACATTGCTATATCCTTCCGAAGTAAGAAGGAACCCAGCAAATAGAAATATGGGTGAATACAATAGGCCTTTTTACCTACTCTAGAGTATTCTGAATCATGTTTGACAGCTGATGCAACAATTATAATATGGTGGCTCTAAATATAGATAGTCTTTTAAAATGATATTATTTTAATGATATTACTTTAAATAGATGGTAAAAGGATGTAGAGGATGGAAGAACTGCTATATTCATTTGAACTGATAAAATGATGATACATGTGTATATAATATAAACCAAAAAAACCACTAAAAAAGAAAATGCTGAAAACATACTTCAAAAACCCTAAAGGTAAATCAAAGTGGATTATTAAAAGTGTTAAATAACCCACAAAAACAAACACCGAGTACAAAAGAAAACAAACTAAAATGGCCAATTTAAGCCTTAAGTCATCAATAATTTCATTCAATATAAATAGTTTAAATACACAAATTAAAAACTAGAGGTTAGCAAAGTGACTTGAAAACTTGAAACTCACTTCAAATATAATGATATATGTAGATTAAAAGGAATAAAATGCAAATATAAAGAAAATATAAATATTTCAGTCATGTGAAAGCATGACTATCTTTTATTCACCTTGTCTGCCCCGAAGTCAACTTTATATTAGTTGATTTCAGGGCAAAGGCGGTATTTCCACAATTGAGAATTTAACACTCATTTTCTTAACAATTGGTCAGATACCAGAAAATCATCAGGAGCATAAAATAAAGACAATCAATCAGTAGAATCTAATTGTCATTTATACAACATTTCACTCAACAATGGTAAATTTTTTTTTTCAAATATCCGTGGAATATATACCAAGAGAGATCACATCCTGGGCCATAAAAAATTCTCAGTTAATTAAAAAGAAATCATTTTGTTGTTGTTGTTCAGTCACTGTCTGACTCTTTGCGACCCCATGCAGCATGCCAGGCCACCCTGTCTTCTACTATTTGCTCAAATTCATGTCCATTGAGTTGATGATGCTAAACAGCTCACCCTCTGCTATCGCCCTCTCCTTTTGCCTTCAATGTTTCCTTCAATCAGAGTCTTTTTTAATGAGTTTGCTCTTCCCATCTGGTGGACAAAGTATTGAACCTTCAATTTTAGCATCAACCCTCCCAATGAATAGTCACGGTTGATTTCCTTTAGGATTACTGACTTGATCTGGTTGCAGTCCAAGGGACTCTTGAGTCTCCTCCAGCATCACAATTTGAAAGCATCAATTCTTTGGCACTCAGCCTTTTTTAATCTTCCAGCTCTCACATGTGTACAAACTACTAGAAAAACTACAGCTTTGACTCTATGGACCTTTGTCAGCAAAGTGATGTCTCTGCTTTCTAATACACGGTTCTAGGTTTGTCATAGCTTTTCTTCCAAAGAGTCAGTATCTTTTAATTTCATGTCTGCAGTCGCCATCTTTAGATCATATGGTTTATATTTTCTGACCAAAATGGAATCAAACTAGAACACAATAATAATAAAATAAAAGGAAAATTTCCAAACACTTGAAGACTAACAGCATACTTTTAAATAACCTATGGAATAAAGAGAATATCACAGAAAAATAAAAGTATATTGATGAATGAAAATTCAGATATGAAAATTTGTGGTTGGCAGATAAAGCACTGCCGAGAGAGACTTATAACATTTAAATGTTTATGCTATCAAGAGGATTGTCTCAAGTCAAAAGGTTTTCTCCATCTGAGGTTCCAGTTGCATGTATGAATATGTTAAAGTTTGATTTTGTGCCCCAGCCCTTGAGCCATGACACGTTCTGCTCACTTTTATGTTTCTTTTGTGGTTCAGTTTGTGTTTCTAGTTCTAGCATTTACATTTGTTCCTTATAATTATCTCTCTGCTGAAATCCCTTACACATTAAATGCTATTGTCCACTTTTTTCACTACAGATTTTTAACATGTTAGCCAGTTACGTCAAAATCCCTGTCTGAAAGCTTCAACATCCAGGTTGTACCTGAGATTGATTCTATTATTTTGTCTCTTGGCCAGATAGTTGTGGGTTTTTTGTGTTGGCATGTGTGTGTTTACATCTTATAATTTTTCGTTGCATTGCACACATATTATATGGACCAGTAGAGACTCAGGTAAATGATATTTATGCTTGTAATGTGCATGTCTGCATGTCTCTTCCTCTGTTAGCCTATTAATGTGAAAAGGTGAGAAGGGATGAGTCAGTTTGGTCAGGGTTGACCTAAATTTGTTTTGGCATTGTTATGGTAACTTTCACAGTACCACTTACTTTAACTTGCTGTAACATGTGTTTTCAGGCAAGAATGGACCAATATTTCCAGTGGGTTTTGTTTTTGCTAGTTTGATTGTTTATGCTAGTTCTCAACTTTCAGTCTTCCATGTTGTTAAGGAAATTAAATGAATAGTCTTTTTTAGGCTTCAAAGATAAAGCAGAGCAGGCCTCTGACCTTGCTTCTAACCTGCCTGGACGCTGCTCTGACTGGGAGTGACTGGGAGTGACTGTCTGGTGTAAGTGCAAGACTTGCGGCACCATAGGTAAGATGGAGGAGAAATCTTGAGATTGTGGAGACCCTGGAGCAGGTCTGGTCAACCCAGCCCCAGGCTTAACTACATTCCAAGTTTTATACAACAAAGCAAATAGCATTAACAGGAAACCAGGCTTGCAATTTGATCACAGATTGATAATGATATCAGTTTGCACCTGTCCTGGGATTATAAGCGGGAACCCTGAACTGCAATCTTGGAAGTCTCACCCACAGACGCACCACTTGGGACCCTTTCCCAATTGGGACTCCGGATGTGCTGTGACACAGGACTTCCCAGTGCTGTTTAAGTCTGAATGTTGGTCAAAACCCAATTTGCTGATGTACTCTCTGCTCTTTCTATTTCTGTTTTCATTTAATGTTAGTATGTTGAAAGTAAACTAGATAATTCTCTAATAAATATCTGTGATATTTATTTGTATATGATGAAGGGCTTATTTTGTTAACAAATCCTTTGAACCTGAGATGAAAGTGAAAACTTCTGGCAAAACATCCTCCTTGCATCATGCAGGAGCTTTTTTCCTAAGTCACTGCTATTGCTTGCTACCCAGACGCACAGGGAGACAAGGTGTTTCTCTGTGGTCTTGGTCCAGCCTCATTCTTAGGCAAGCCCAAGGCTTAAGTCTCTGGAGTGGAGCTTTGTTAATAATCATGCTCTTTTTTTCACATTGCAGCCATACTCTGACTTGAATATTTGGTGAGCCTTGTTTGCAAGAGAGCTTCCTGCCCATTGCCCAAGTATTGTGGATGCATGCCTATTAACTCAGTCATGTCCAACTGTTTGCATCCCCATAGACTGTAGCCCACCAGGCTCCTCAGTCCATGCATAATTGAGCTAGTGTAGCATCCTAGCGCCAGGAATTTTTCTGTGTTTCCCCCTGAGGTAAAAGGGTCCTTTTTTCCCTTTGCCTTTTCCCAGTTGCAATGGGTCTTCATATGTTCCTTGGGAATGACAGCATTCATTTTTCTTTCCCTATCATTGTAAATATATTGTACCATATGAGAGAAATTTCTAGGAGGAGCTTCATGTCTTTCTCATAGTCACTGTTTCCCATCTCTGACTCCTGGTTCCTAGTTTTACTCATGAGCACCTGCTGGAAGTTTGTGAATAAGAATTTGTGAGTCAATGTAGACTCTCTTTGTGTCTATGATTCCCAGGATTTCAATACTCTCAGTTGGCCTTAAGAAATTCATTAAAAACTTTAGCCCAACAGCATCCACTATCTCTCCTCACCATGTCCTGCCACATAAGTCACTGCTTACACTTCATTTCTCCTTGAAGCAGAATGCCTATGGGTTTTCAGTTGAGCTCCCTTTGACATGAGCTCTCTGATGATCTCAAGTTCTGATTTTGTAATTTATCTGACTTTTTCTTGCCTTTAGGTTGGAAACATTCTTTCCAACTTTTTGCATCCTAGGCAAAAAGTACAAGTCTCAAAATTGTCAATTTATGATTAACATCTTGAATTTTATTCACTAGTTGTATAATTCCTTCCATAGCACCTCGTTTTCCTGGTTTTCTGAATGATTTTGTCCTTTCTCATATAATCTTTCCGGGGAAGGCAATGGCACCCCACCCCAGTACTCTTGCCTGGAAAATCCAATGGATGGAGGAGCCTGGTGGGCTGCAGTCCATGGGGTCGCTAACAGTCGGACAGACTGAGCGACTTCACTTTCACTTTTCTCTTTCATGCATTGGAGAAGGAAATGGCAAGCCACTCCAGTATTCTTGCCTGGAGAATCCCAGGGATGGGGGAGCCTGGTGGGCTGCCGTCTATGGGGTCACACAGAGTCGGACACGATTGAAGTGACTTAGCAGCAGCAGCAGCATATAATCTTTCTGCAAACTGCTCCCAAGTCAACACATCTCAACTACCGGTTTTTTAAAACTAAAATTTTGACATTCTATATATGATAAGGCTAATCTAGCTATTTCTGTTTCCTTCAGTCTCTTTGGAATTTAAGTTCTTAATTTAACTTATATTGATAAATTAATAAAAAATTTAACAGTATTCACAATTATCTTTAAGGTTTAATTTGCTAGACATAAAATAAAATTGTTATATCATTTGAGGAATTCACTAAATAATAGTCAGTATTTTAAGGTTTTCAAAGCTGTAAGAATGCAGGTGCATTCTTTACCAACTGAGCTATGAGGGAAGCCCTTTCAGGTTAGGACAAATATCAGGTATAGTTTTCTGTGCTATACGGTAGATTCTTGTTGGTTATCTATCTTATATATACGGTGTGTATATGTTTATTCCATCTTCCCAATTTATCCCTTCCCCCTCTTCCCCTTTGGTAACCATAAGTTTATTTTCTATGTCCGTGGATCTATTTCTGTTTTGTAAGTAAGTTCATCTGTATCGTTATTTTTTAGATTCTACATATAAGCGACATCATATATTTCTCTTTGCCTGACTTACTTCACTCAATACGATAATCTGTAAGTGCATTCATGTTGCTGCAAATGACATGATTTTACTCTTTTTTTATGTCTGAGTCAATGCCACTTTTCAACAGCATTTTCTCACTTCATAGCTCTGTGTCACATTTTGGTAATTCTTGCAACATTTAAACCTCTGTTATTATATTTGTCATGATCATCTATGATCAGTGATCTTTGATGTTACTGTTGTACTTGGTAACACCACCAACCATGCCCATATTAGACAGCAAATGTAACTGATAAGTGGCATGTGTGTTCTGACTGCTCCACTGATCAGTCATTCTTCTGTCTCTCTTCCTCTCCTTGGGCCTTTGGATTCTTTGAGACACAAAAATATTTAAATTAGGCCAACTAATAACCCTAAAATGGCCTGTAGGTGTTCAAGTGAAAGAGTGAATTTCATCTCTCTCTCTTTGCATTAAAAGCTAGGAATGATTAAACATAGTGAGGAAGGCATGTCAAAAGCCAAATAGGCTGAAAGCTAGGCCTCTTGTGCCAAACAGTTATCCAAACTGTGAATGTAAATAAAAGTTCTTGAAGGAAATCAGAAATGCTACTCCAGTCAACACATTAATAATAAGAAAGCAAAACAGCCTTATTAATGATTCGAGAAAAGTTTTAGTGGTCTGAATAGAAGAACAAATCAACCACAACATTTCCTTAAACCAAAGCCCTAATTCTCTTCAACTTTCTGAAAGCCAAGAGAGGTGAGAAAACTAGAAAAAAAGTTTAAGCTAGCAGAGGTTGGTTCATGAGGTTTAAGGAAAGAAGCCATATCTACAAAATAAAAGTACAAAGAGAAGTAGCAAATTCTGATATAGTAACTGCAGCAAGTTATTTAGATTATCTAGCTTAGATAATTAATTAAAGTGGTTACACTAAAAAGCAGACTTAAAAAAAAAAAAAAAAAAACAGCCCTGTTCCATAACTAGAGAGAAGTCAATGCCTGGCTTCAAAGCTTCAAAGGACTGGCTGACTCGTTAGAAGCTAACACAGCTGGTGACTTAAGTTGAAGCCAACACTCATTTAGCATTCCATAAGCCCTAAGGCTCTTGAGAATTATGTTAAGTCTATTCTGCCTGTGTTCCACAAGACCTCAGAAACAAGACCTGGATGACTACCAATCTGTTTACTGAATATTTCAAGGCCACTGTTAAAATACTGCTCAGGAAAAAAGATTCAAAATAGTATTGATTTTTTTTTTTTTTAAAATCAGTGCAATAAATGCATTTTTTTGTTTGTTTGTTTGTTTGCTGGCTGTGCTGAATCTTAGTTATAGCACTCAAGATCTTCGTTGCCGAGTACAGGACCTTCCTTGCACCATGTACTTCCCTGATCAGGGATCAAACCTGGGCGTCTTGCATTGGGAGCCCTGAGCCTTAGCCACTAGACTAAGATCAAACTATCAACATGAACAGGCATTTGGAAGAAGTTGATTTCAACCATCAGGATAACCGTGAGGGGGCAAGACTTCATGGGAGGAAATAACTGCAGATGTGGTGGAAATAACAAGAAAACCAGAGCTGGACGTGGAGCCTAAAAGTGTGACTGAATTGTTGACATCTCATGATAAAACTTCAACAGACTGAGAAGTTTCTTCTCATGAATGAGCAAAGAAAGTGGTTTCTTGAGATGGAATCTACTCTTGGTGAAGAGAAGTTGTGAAGACTGTTGAAATGGCAACAAAGAATTTAGAATATTCCATAAACTTAGTTGTAAAATAGCAGCAGGGTTTGAGAGGATCGATTGCAATTTTGAAAGAAGTTCTACTGAGGGTAAAATGCTGTCAAACAGCATTACCTGCGACAGAGAAATTGTTCCTGAAAAAAAGTCAATTAGTGAGGCAAACTTCATTATTGTCTTATTTTAAGAAATTGCCACATCCTTAAGCAACCACCACTCTTATCAGTCAGCAGCTGTCAACACTGAGTCAAGACCCACCATCAAGAAGATTAATATTTACTGAAAGTTCAGATGATGGTTAGCCTACTTTAACAATAAAGTACCCTAAAAGTAAGGTAGGTACGTTTTTCAGACATAATGCTATTGCATACTTAATAGGCTACAGTATAGGATAAAAACAGCTTTTATATCCATTGAGAAAACAGATATGTGTGCAACTTCCTTTTTTCACCTGGAGATGGTTAGTTACTTTATTTGAGGCAGTCTGAAACTGAACCCACAATGTCCCCAAGGTATCCCTGAATATACTCATTGCTATCTCAGTAGTTTGTAAGCAGTTTTGAGATTCTCTAGCCAATTTCATCAATAACATATCAATCTTGTTTTAATTTAAGAAAATTATGTGTCACCAATCACCAAAATTGAGCCTTCTTATTGGGGTGGGGGTGGTTTAGTCACTAAGTCATGTCTGACTCTTGCAACGCCATGGAATGTAGCCTGCCAGGCTCCGCTGTCCATGGGATTCTCCAGGCAAGAATACTGAAGTGGGTAGCCATTTCCTTTAAATCATTTTTGTTAAAACCATCAAAACATTCCTGATAAGACTATGATTGGTAAGTTCATCAAATTAGATATTCTACAAACTGAACTTTACTTTCTGTGAATTGATCTGAAAACGTACATTAGGTAAATTTTCAATTTTGGAAGATTGAATAGTGACCAATTTACCTGCACTCATTAAACTTCAAACATTAGAAACAACCTAAGCATCCGTCAACAGGGGCGCATTAAGCACATTATAATATATTCATAGAGCTCAAGTATCCAAAAGAAAATGGTGCAGTTTCAAACAAAATGACGTGAACAAATCTTCAATAGATAAGGAACAAAGCCAGTTACTGCCATTAATATAATTCAGTGATTGTAAAGGTGTGATTCTAAAAGTGTGATCATCACCACCTGGGAACTTGTTAGAAAAGCAGATTCTCAAATCTCAGTTCTAACCTGCGAATCGGAAACCCTGAGAGGTGCTGTGTTACTGCAAACTGTGTTTTAACAAGCCCTCAGCTGACTATGAAGCATGCTGAAGTTAGAGAACCACTGATATAATTAAAAGAGAAACTGCATATATGCATGCACAGACACACACATATATTCTTTCGTATGCACCGACGCATTCTCATCCTTCTGGATGCAGAGACTACCCTCTAAAAGCACACAGAAATCCACAAGAATTGCTCTTTCTAGGCAAGAGAACAGAAGCAGGAGGGGCCCCAGAGTGAAAACAAAGCTTACTGTTGATATAACCTTGTGTACTATTAGAATTGGTTTTCTGTGAATGTCTTTGACAAGAGTAGGTTTTTTCTTTAATCCTCAGGTTTAATGCTAACAAACTGTTCACAGCTATTACTCATGTAAATTTTTTTCATTTAATTTTCATGTTGAAGTAAAGGAAAATAAGAATTCAGGCAGGTGGGAAAGAGAACATTTCTNTTTTTTCTTTAATCCTCAGGTTTAATGCTAACAAACTGTTCACAGCTATTACTCATGTAAATTTTTTTCATTTAATTTTCATGTTGAAGTAAAGGAAAATAAGAATTCAGGCAGGTGGGAAAGAGAACATTTCTAAACATTTTCTGCCCTTTCTCACAGTAAGCATATTAAGTTTGAGGAAAAGGTTGCAGGTTACAGTCAAGGTATATATTTCATTGTTAGAAACCTGAAACAACTGAAGTAACAAATAGTAACTTTAATTAATAGTCATGCTATTATCTTTCTAACAATATAACCACGTGGGCATTTTTAGAATATCTACACGAGATAGAAAATTATTTATAAAATTTATCAGAGTAGGAGTCTACAGACCATAACTTTAAATGCAATAAAAGATAACATGTATAATTCATCTCCTTCACACTGTAGTGAACTTGGCAGTAACCTCAGTTGAAGCTTACAGACTAAAGCTTACATTAAATCTCTGAAGGCAAAAATTTGCAATTTTTTTTCATTCTATATGGTTTTCTGAGTTTGTGTTAAATATTTCAAAATGTTTAAAATATAATCTTATCAGCATATCTTTAAACTTCTTTCTATTTTTAAATCAGTTTAGGTAATCAACTAATTATAACCATCATTACAAAAAATATTATTTCCAAAGTTCAGTATTATTTGAGACAGTAAGATATTTTCATTTTTCAGACCACAAATCAAGTAAATTTATATGTAAAGAAATAGTCGAAAGACTATAAATCTTTGTGATTACTGTAAGTCTTAATTTCTACTTATATTAATAAAAGTTACATAGTGGTTTAAAAACATGCTTCTGTCCCTCAGTCATGTCTGACTCTTTGCAACCCAATGGACTACAACCCACCAGGTTCCTCTGTTCATGGGATTTTCCTGAGAATACAAGAATAGTTTCTTGTTTCCTTCTCTGGGGATCTTCCTGGTTCAAGGATCAAATTTGAGTCTTCCGTGACTCCTCGATTGCAGGTGGATTCTTTACCACTTAAACCACTGGGGAAGCCCCAGTTTTAAAAATATATACACAATTTTTGAAAAAATTCTCCCTTCAAGAGATGGAACTTTACTCCTTTTCCCTTGAGTGGAACATGCAGAAATGATGTTATTTCATTTCTGATGTTAGGTTACAAAAAGGCTGTAGCTTCCATCTTAGATACAAAAAAATCTTTCACTTAGTTCATTCATTCAGGGAATTCAACTCCTATATAGTGAGACCTCTTAGGCAGCTTGGAGAGCCCTACGTGGTGGGAAACTGAAATTTCCAGTTAACAGCCAGCAAAGAACTGAAATTTGCAATGAAAAAGGGAGAGGGCTTGGAAATGGATCCCACTTGCACATCCCCAGGCAAGCTTTAAGATGACAGTAACCCTGGGCAATCATTCACTGTAACTTTAAGACAGACCCTGAACCACAACCATCTAGTTACAGATGACTCTGACTTAAAAATCCCTGACTCACAGAAACTAATAAATATTTGTTGTCTTAAGCTGCTAAATTTTTGAGTAATCTGTTATGCAGAGATAAATGATTAATGTATGCCCTAAATAGTACTGTTAAAAACAGTAGACATGAAATATGTGTTTCCCCAACATACCTTGCTTTGCATAATCACTCCCTCCCTACAATAAATAGTCCTGCATAATCCATGACATTCCTGGTATGGCTGACTTTTATTCCCCCCCGGGCAAAGAGGCCTAGATCAGCCCAGCAAAGCAGAATACCTCAACCACAGTGACTGCTTCAGAGCTGCACGTGCAAGTTGAACTGGCCAATCAGTTCAATTCAGTCGCTCAGTCATAACCAACTCTTTGTGGCCCCATGGACTGCAGGACGCCAGGCCTCCCTGCTGCTGCTGCTGCTAAGTCACTTCAGTCGTGTCCGACTCTATGCGACCCCATGGACTGCAGCCTACCAGGCTCCTCCGTCCATTTTTCCAGGCAAGAGTACTGGAGTGGTTTGCCATTGCCTTCTCCTCCAGGCCTCCCTGTCCATCACCAACTCCCGGAGCTTGCTCAGNAAGTCACTTCAGTCGTGTCCGACTCTATGCGACCCCATGGACTGCAGCCTACCAGGCTCCTCCGTCCATTTTTCCAGGCAAGAGTACTGGAGTGGTTTGCCATTGCCTTCTCCTCCAGGCCTCCCTGTCCATCACCAACTCCCGGAGCTTGCTCAGACTCATACCCATCGAGTCAGTGATGCCATCTAACCATCTCACCCTCTGTCATCGCCTTCTCCTCCTGCCTTCCATCTTTCCCAGCATCAGTGTCTTTTCCAGTGACTCAGCTTTTTGCTTCGGGTGGCCAAAGTATTTCAGTTTCAGCTTCACCATCCATTCTTCCAATGAATATTCAGGACTGATCTCCTTTAGGATTGACTGTTGATCTCCTTGCAGTCCAAGGGAATCTCTAGAGTCTTCTCCAACACCACAGTTCTAAAGCATCAATTCTTCAGTGCTCAGCCTTCTTTATAGGCCAATTAGAATCCCCTCAAATAATATTAAGAGTTATTTGGAAAAATAACTCCTCTGAGAACAGCAGTCTAAATGTCACATAAGATTAAAGCTGCCAGACCATGTTTACACTCCATGAAAAAAAAAAATGTTTTCTGAAAATGAAGCCAAGATAATACATGAAAACAAACAGATATGAAGAAAAAAGAGAGGGTTGTTCTCATCACAGTTTTAAACCTCTGTATTGTGAAATCTACCTTTTACCTCCCACTTAGGTGAGCTTTTCCATAGATTAGCTATTTCAGGAAGTCAGATAGGGTTTCTGTTTCCAAATGAGTCTGAATGAGTCAACTGAATGAGTCCTGATAAATTTGACTAATTTCATGAACTCAAATTATACCTTAGACTTTTGCTTTTGGCCAAGATGAATTAACACAAATCAGTTTTATTCTGTCACCATAAACAATTTAAAATAAACAAAATGTACAAAACAACAGCTTTCAGCTTTGGACAAAAGTCATCTCAAAACAGTGACTTCAGAGAAAAAGGAAATAAATGAAGTGAGACCTAAAACTTCTCCAGCCCACAATATTTAGAGTTCCTAGGCCTCAGAATAGTAGAAACAAAACAGATAATGAATGTCCTCCTGATTTGAAGAAATTGAGCTGAGTTTGTGGAGTCCAAAGAAGCTAAAGTTTGTAGATCAGCATAAAAAACAGGGAGTCTTACAGAGAGAGAGAGTGAATTCTAAAAATATGCAGAGTTTCTCTTGAGTCCTCAGCTGAGTGCTTTTCTAAAATTAATTTTTATCAGAGTATAGTCACTTTACACTGGTATGTCAGTTTCTGCTATATAGCAAAGTAAATCAGTCAAATGTATACATATATCTCCTCTTTTTTTTTTTTAATTTTTTTTTTTTGTATTTATTTATTTTTTCTTTGCCATTTAGGTCACCACAAAATATTGAGTAGAGTTCCCTGTGCCATAGCTTCCTAGGTGGCCCTAGTGGTAAAGAACCCGCTGGTCAGTGCAGGAGACATGAGACACACGGGTTCAATTCCTGAGTGGGGACANTTTTTTTTTTTTTTAATTTTTTTTTTTTGTATTTATTTATTTTTTCTTTGCCATTTAGGTCACCACAAAATATTGAGTAGAGTTCCCTGTGCCATAGCTTCCTAGGTGGCCCTAGTGGTAAAGAACCCGCTGGTCAGTGCAGGAGACATGAGACACACGGGTTCAATTCCTGAGTGGGGACAATGCCCTGGAGAAGAAAATGGCAACCCACTCCAGAATTCTTGCCTGGAGAATCCCATGGACAGAAGAGCCTGGCAGGATAGTCCATAAAGTCAGAGTCAGACATGAATGAAGTGACTTGGCGCACATGTGCTATACAATAGGTTACCTTTAGTTATCTATTTTATACGTAGTATCAATAGTGTATATGTGTCAATCCTAACCTCCCAGTTTAGCCCCCCTGTACCCCTTGGTATCGAGATGTTTGTTCTCTATGTCTGTGTCTCTATGCTTTGCAAATATCATTATCTATATCTTTTTTCTAGATTTCACATATATGCATTAACTTACAATATCTGTTTTTCTCTTTCTGACTTACTTCACTCTGTAGGACAGTTTCTAGGTCCATCCATGTCTTTACAAATGACCCAGTTTTGTTCCTTTTAATGGCTAAGTAATATTCCATTGTATATATGTACAAAATCTTCTTTATCCATTCAACTGTCAGTTGACACTTAGGTTGCTTCCACCTGGAAAACACA
The DNA here is from genome assembly GCA_006410675.1 of Oreotragus oreotragus. NCBI lineage: Eukaryota > Metazoa > Chordata > Mammalia > Artiodactyla > Bovidae > Oreotragus > Oreotragus oreotragus. Next base: position 26,796 of record SJYX01017141.1, read on the forward strand.
TAATTCAAAAAGACATATGCACACAGAAGTTCATTTCAGAACTATTTTACAATAGTCAACTGAATACTTTTTAGCACTTGCATGTGAGGTAACTACCAGAAGTCGGTGAAATAATTCCAGACATCATTGTAGGCTGGAAATAATCCATCTTTCCAACAGCTAGAGTGTAGAAATCTCTTTATGTATGAGGCAACTGGTTATGTATTCAAACCATAATAGAGCCAAATTAGCTCTGGGCTAAAGGTTACTCTGCTGTTTTCAAAACTTAGGTAAATTATAGAATAAGCTTCAAAAATCCGTGAAAGAATACAAAAATTCCAGAACTAGACAACGTAAAATTCACTAAATCACTCTGATAATTTAATTTAACACTATACTGGCAGCCCATAGCAGTATAATAAAGAAGGAAATTTAAAAAAAAGAAAAGAAAAGAAAAACAGATTGGAGGAAAAAGAAAACTTACAGATGACATTGTTAGGGGAAGCACACTGACTAAAACCGCCCAACCTGGTCAGGCCCTTTAATAACCATTCACATGAGTTGTTTTATGACAGGAGATCCTGATAAGCAATACAGAACTAATAAGCTACCACCAACAAGAAGAGTTCGGGAAAAGTCATAAGGAGACACCGCATGTCCGTCCACTTCCCATAATCCCTCTCGCTAGCATGCAAATGACAATGGCAACCCACTCCAGTACTCTTGCCTGGAAAATCCCATGGACGGAGGAGCTTGATAGGCTGCAGTCCATGGGGTCGCACAGAGTTGGACACTGAAAAGTTATGACCAACCTAGATAGTATATCCAAAAGCAGAGACATTACTTCGCCGACTAAGGTCCGTCTAGTCAAGGCTATGGTTTTTCCTGTGGTCATGTATGGATGTGAGAGTTGGACTGTGAAGAAGGGTGAGTGCTGAAGAATTGATGCTTTTGAACTGTGGTGTTGGAGAAGACTCTTGAGAGTCCCTTGGACTGCAAGGAGATCCAACCAGTCCGTTCTAAAGGAGATCAGCCCTGGGATTTCTTTGGAAGGAATGTTGCTAAAGCTGAAACTGCAGTACTTTGGCCACCTCATGCGAAGAGTTGACTCATTGGAAAAGACTTTGATGCTGAGAGGGGTTGGGGGCAGGAAGAGAAGGGGACAACAGAGGATGAGATGGCTGGATGGCATCACTGACTCGATGGACGTGAGTCTGAGTGAACTCCGGGAGTTGGTGATGGACAGGGATGCCTGGCATGCTGTGATTCATGGGGTCACAAAGAGTCGGACACGACTGAGCGACTGAACTGAACTGAACTGAATGCTGCTACTGCTGCTAAGTTGCTTCAGTTGCGTCTGACTCTGCACAACCCCAGAGCCGACAGCCAACCAGGCTCCCCCTTCCCTGGGATTCTCCAGGCAAGAACACTGGAGTGGGTTGCCATTCCTTCTCCAATGCAAGAAAGTGAAAAGTGAAAGTGAAGTCACTCAGTCATGTCTGACTCTTAGTGACCCCATGGAGTGCAGCCTACCAGGCTCCTCTACCCATGGGATTTATCAGGCAAAATTACTGGAGTGTAGTGCCATTTCTTTCCCAGCAATAAGTAATCAAATTAAAAATTTTAAACTGTACCATTTATAATAGTATGATAATTTGAAATATATAAGAATAAATTTTGACAAATATGTCATACCTGTACACTGAAAGCTATAAAATATTGATGAGAGAAAATTTAAAGAGGCATCTTCACAGTTCACATCAATTATTGTTAAGATTTTATTCTACCTGAGTTGATGTACAGGTTTAACACAATCTCAAACAAAATGCCAACAGGTTTTTAATAAGAATAGGCCATCTGACTCTAATAGTTATGTGCAAGTACATAATGAGAGAGTAACATGTAGGAAGGCTAAGGGTCCCCAAGCAGAGGAAATAAACTGCAAGTAGCAGAGGCTTTTTTGTGTGTGGGTTTGGGTTTTTTTTTTTTTTTTTTCCTTCTTCTTCTCTATACAAATTAAAAGGAGCTTTCTTTTAAATTCTGTGTTGTCATGACAACATTAGGTTCTGCCTGAAATTAACTTTCTCAAACCTTGAGCTAACCCATGTGGTTTTTTGGTTTTTTTTTTTAATGGCAATGTTTTTCTTAAGCTATATTAATGAACTATGTATTTGCCTTGGAATCTGCCTTTCTTCAAATCTGTTCTGCCTAAGACTCAAACTTTGAGTTGATAATGGCTCAACAAACCAGTAGGTCTTACTCATGGAAATGTTCTCTTAAATTATGTTAATGAAACTATGGATTTGCTTAGAAATCTGCCTTTCTTTAAGATTCATGTCAATTGTTTTATGGCCCAGGGATGACTCACCCTGTGCCAATGCTATCTCAAAACTCATGTTGTGGGAGAGGGGCCTGGTGCAACTCTCTTAGTTTTGAGGTTATTCTTTATCTGATTAGTAACTTACTAACAGATATGTAACTGCTTGCTAAAACTGGCAAAAAGGGCACTCTTTCTGCCCCCTTCTGATGTCTATGTCAGAAGCTTCATCTATCCCTTTTATACTTTAATAAAACTTTCTTACACAAAAGCTTCAAGTGATCAAACCTCATCTGTGGCCCTGGATTGAAATCCTCTCCTCCAGAGGTCACAAATCCTGGCATAGCTCGTAGCTCATAGCCACAACCTTTCAATAAGACCTAAAGAAACCAAAGTGATCTTTAAAAGTAATGAACAAAGTTGGAGGACTTATACTATCTAATTTTAAAATATATTACAAGACTGTAATCAAGAAAGTGTGATGTTGACATAAAAATAGACATGTAATTCAATGCAAACTAACAGTGGGTCCAGAAATAGATACACAAGCACCTTGTCAAGGAATTCAACAGAGATGTCAAGGCAACTCAATGGGGAAATGATAGTCCTTTCAACAAATTGGGCTAGAACAATGGGACAACCTTATTTTGAAAAACAAAAGCCTCAACCATTCTCTGACATTATATAAAAACACTAACCATAAGCTGAAATATAGAAGCTTAAATTATCACATTTCTAAAAGACAGCATAGCATAAAAATCTTGGTAACCTTAAGTTTGACAATGGTGTTTTAAATAGTGTACAAAAAGACATCAAAGAAAACAATCAATAAGTTACACTTAATTAAAGTTTAAAACTTTTGTTCTTTATACTATATCGTGAAGAAAATATAAGGGCAAGTCATAAATTTAGAGAAAATATTTGAAAAACATGTATCTAGTAAAGGACTAACTTATAGGTTCTTCAGTTCAGTTCAGTTCGGTCGCTCAGTCATGTCTGACTCTTTGCGACCCCATGAATCACAGCACGCCAGGCCTCCCTGTCCATCACCATCTCCCGGAGTTCACTCAGACTCACGTCCATCGAGTCAGTGATGCCATCCAGCCATCTCATCCTCTGTTGTCCCCTTCTCCTCCTACCCCCAATCCCTCCAGCATCAGAATCTTTTCCAATGAGTCAACTCTGCATGAGGTAGCCAAAGTACTGGAGCTTCAGCTTTAGGTTCTTTCAGTTCAGTTCAGTCGCTCAGTCATGTCCGACTCTTTGCGACCCCATGAATCGCAGCATGCCAGGCCTCCCTGTCCATCACCATCTCCCGGAGTTCACTCACACAATAAAAAGGCAATCTCACTTAGGAGCTAAAATATAATATAAGTGGTACTTCCTCAGCTCACCCCCTTATCCCTGCCCCATGAAGAGAGAACTGTTTGAAAAACAAAAAATCTCAAATTAGAGGGTAAGCAATGCTATCTCCTTGAAGCATTTCATCTCTAAGAGGAGAATCAGATCCCTAAGAATAGTCAAAAAGAGGATGTGATGGTCAAAATCAATGAAATGATTAGGTGCTGTCTTCTTGGAATGAGAAGAAGAGTGAAATAAATTAGAGGGCCATGAAACCAGGCCAGAGAAATAAAATAATGTATGAGGTATGAGTGAAATTCAAATAAAGAAGCACATATAAAACTAAGAATAAGGTCTAAGAATACTACAATTCTATGTATTTTATCACTAACATTTTCATCTCCACTGATATTTTGACATTATGGCTTTCAGCATATTAAGAAATGTATGGTAGCCATTGAAAATTAAGATTTAAAATTGCCAAATATTGTATATTACCTTATGCAAATTTATGCATTACTTTGGCTATAATATATCTGTGTCTTGTAGATAAGGTTTGAGGTTGTCATTCATTAAGGTCAAGAATCACACAGTAATAATAATGTGTAAGAACCTAATTTCAAACAACACTCTCCCAACAGTATCCTAATGTGAGAAAGAGATATAAGAAAGGGCCCCCTGAGAAACAGGCAAATTATACGATAAGAACAGAACATTAACTAACAACAACAGTGCTTTCTAATCTGCAAGAAAAATAACTCAATTTGTTCCTAGTTCCCTCCTGTTTATTCCTAGTTAAATAAAAAGCATTGAGTGTATCACTTTTAAGCCTACTGATGGCTACAGTCAAGTCAGATCTGCCTAGTCGTGTAAAAAAATAAATAAATATATAAATTAAAAATAAAATAAAATAAAATAAAGTAAGGATTCCCGAGGGAAAAAAAAAAAGAAACACAATTTGCAGGATGAGAAACCAGTCCTTGCTTGGTAGATATAATCTCTCTTGAGACAGGGAGAAAGACTGCTAGTGAGAACCTCTATCCTTAATCCAAAGTCCTACACAAACTTCAGAGGAGGCTGTTAGTGTCCTCCACTTTCATATCACTTTTAAGCCTACTGATGGCTACAGTCAAGTCAGATCTGCCTAGTCGTGTAAAAAAATAAATAAATACATAAATTAAAAAAAAATAAAATAAAATAAAATAAAGTAAGGACTCCTGAGGGGGAAAAAAAAAAAAGAAAGAAACAATTTGCAGGATGAGAAACCAGTCCTTGCTTGGTAGATATAATCTGTCTTGAGACAGGGAGAAAGATTGCTAGTGAGAACCTCTATCCTTAATCCAAAGTCCTACACAAACTTCAGAGGAGGCTCTTAGTGTCCTCCACTTTCAGGGATCAACAACTGAAATCCTTAATAAGCTATATTGTGCTGACCCTGCTCATGTTCTTCTCTCTGTGTTGTATTAGTAGGGAAATGGGTCAAAGAATTAAACTAGTCTTAGATAAAATTTAGGGGCATAAATATGTCACCAAAATTGTGCCTTCTCAAAGGACAACCTCATTCCATGCCCCACTTGCAGTGGAAAGAAATATTAAAGAAAATCTCTAACTCTAGAACTAGAATTTAAAAAATAAAATACATTATAGGGAAACTAGTATTCCTTAGCCGTGACCCTAGTTTTCTCCTATTCTCAATACCACAGAGCTAATCAACAATGCCCTGATTTGCATTGTCTACACTCTCCCAACATCCAACACACGTGCACATATACACAAACTCTCTGCTGGGTTCCATATATTTTAAAATCACAAAAACTTAGGAATTAAATATTTTTAGAAAATAAACTCTTTATTTAAAAAATAAAATACATTATAGGGAAACTAGTATTCCTTAGCCGTGACCCTAGTTTTCTCCTATTCTCAATACCACAGAGCTAATCAACAATGCCCTGATTTGCATTGTCTACACTCTCCCAACATCCAACACACGTGCACATATACACAAACTCTCTTCTGGGTTCCATATATTTTAAAATCACAAAAACTTAGGAATTAAATATTTTTAGAAAATAAACTCTTTATTTGAATGTGAATAGCTCAATTCATTGCTCATTTTAGAAAACATTAACCAACTTTCACTGAGTATGTATGTGTCAAGAAGAGTTTGAAATGTTTCCTGCTACCTCACTTAATCCTCATCAAAAGCTTCCATGAGAGAGGGAATGCTGTCACCCTCCATTTTGTGGAAGTGAAAATGAGGCACAGAAAAATAGAATAGAATCAGACATATTAAAAAATAATTCAACCCACATTGAAACCCTGGTAATCTGACTCCAGAACCCAATTAAACACCAGGTAGCATCACTTCATGGCAAATAGATGGGGAAAAAATTGAAATAATGACAGGCTTTATTTTCTTGGACTCCAAAATCACTATGGACAGTGATTACAGGCATGAAATAAAAAGATGCTTGTTCCTTGGAAGAAAATCTATGACAAACCTAGACTGCATATTAAAAAGCAGAGATATCACTTTGCCAACAAAGGTCTGTATAGTCAAAGCTATCTTTTTTCCAGTAGTCATGTACAGATGTGAAAGTTGGACCATAAAGAAGGCTGAGCACTGAGGAATTTATGTTTTCAAACTGTGGTGCTGGAGAAGACTCTGAGGAGTCCCTTAGACAGCAAGGAGATCAAACCAATCAATCTTAAAGGAAATCCACCCTGAATATTCATTGGAAGGACTGATGCTGAAGCTGAAGCTGAAGCCCCATTACTTTGGCCACCTGATTTGGAGAGCCAATTCATTGGAAAAGACACTGATGCAAGGAAAGATTGAGAAGAGGAGGAGAAGGGGACGACAGAGGATGAGATGTTTGCATGGCATCATTGACTCAATGGACATGAGTTTGAGCACACTTTGGGAGATAGTGAATGATAGGGAAGCCTGACAGGATGCAGTCCATGGAATAACAAAGAGTAATGTTGGAAATGCCTAAGTGACTGAACAACAAAGCTTTCCCTCTGCTAAAACTATAACTGAGCAGGACCTTATGGAACCTTCTCATAACAGACTTCTGCTGCCTTTTGTCTAAAATTAGTCAAAAATAATTAATCAAAGAAGGTAGAAAATGCAGAAACAAAGGAAAATAATCAAACAAGACAAAATAATAATAGTTTTGTCTTAAACAAAGTCAAAGATGATTAGTTCCTTCTCAAGGGCTATAGGTATCATTCTGAGCCATGTCCTTTGAGCTGTTTTACAAATACTCAACCCCCACCAGATGAAGATGTTAACTGAATGCTGTCTGCAATCATGTAGACCCCAGACTAGTTGGAACCAGAGTGTTAATGATACTGACTCCCAATTTCCTCACCACCAACCAATCAGAACAATGCCCAAATGCTGATCACACAGCCCACAACTCCCCTTCCTCACCTGTCTTTAAAAACCTTTCCCTAAAAGCTTTCAGGGAGTTCAGACCTTTTAAGTACTTAGCCGTCTGAACTCCTTGTTTGGTACCTGCAATAAACACTGCACGATCCTTTACCACAAACAAGTATCAGTAGACTGGCTCTACTGCACAGGTAATTGGACCCAAGTTTGATTCAGTAACAGAACAAGTAAGAGTAACTAATGTATTCAAAAGCCCCAAACACCAGAAGTGTTCTTAACCCATGTCAGTTGCTTTGACTTTAAAACACAAGGTTAAAATCAAGTGCTACAGGATTATTTTGCCAAATCAAACTTGAATCCACGAAGGAGTGAAAGCCCCTCACAGTGGTGAGCACTTGAACTTCCCTGGGGAATGTCATCCATTGTGACTACGAAAGGATCAGGAGCTACAGCTATACTGGCAGGCCAACTCTCCTGAAGCATCCGTACTGTCTGAAGGTCTTGGCTGTGACCATGGCAACCCTTGCCTTCCTGCTGTGTCACACCTGGTTTCCATCATGACAAGAGTATCTTCACCCAGCCATGGAGTTGTATATTTCTATAAATAGTGATTTCAGCAAAATGGTTAGTCTCCAGGTTCTAACCAGCTTTCAGATGAGCAAATTTAAGCCATTTCTTGACTATCCTTTAGAAATGAAAGAAGAGAGGAAGGAAAGGAGAGAGGCACACTTTCAAAATGACAAAAATGAGACTGAATCTTATTTCTCTGAGGCTCATATAAAGCTTAATCTGAGCATACATGATTTTGTTCCTTCATTTATCTAAACTATAGTCAGGGGGCAAGTAAAAATATTTTACATATCATTCTTTAAAAAGCTTTTTACACTTCCCAGGGCAATTATCTGAATTCACATGAAATCCTGCCATTTAGTTATTTACAAAGACAACTCCAAGGTCCTTCCTCCTTAAATAAAGATCTTGATTCTTTGTATATACAGCATACATAGTAACCAATTTGGAATTTGGTATTACTTTCTTTGACAATTCAAATTTTAATAAGTTTTACTCTTTTTAAGTTATTAGTTCTTCAGTATCATTAATCGCCCTCAATATTCACCTATTTTCCTGTTGTTTTATTCAATGTGGAATTCAAATACATTGGCACACACATTTATAGGTAATAGTTCAAAAGTCAGGAACACAATTATGATGTCTTCTTGCTTTTCCATTTCAAGGAGATGCTTTCTGTACTTCATCATGCTTTTCTGCGGGATTTACTAGTACGTAAAGAGTGCAGATTGGCCCATTGGCTCTGGAGGGCTTTCCTAGCAGCCTTGGTGGTTGCCATGTTGCAGAGAAGAATGTTGTGGAGACCCAGACACAGATGGGAGAGTAGACTAAAATCAAGGACTCTTCTCCACAAAAGAGAGAAGGTGTCTAGACGAGATGGGGCATTGGGAACCTGCCTTGGTCAAGTAGGACCCTCACAATAAGGCACCTCACTAGGCTCCATTTATCTCATATATGACTAAGAGATGGTAGAGGGACCCACAGAAATGTTGTGAAGGTGAAATGTACTAGCTCATAGGACTATATGGAAGTGATAGTTATTATGACAATTGCTACTGAAGAGAAAGGAGAACTTCAAACACCTAAAGTTTTGGCCGAATGAAGTCTAGAAATTATACCAATCATTTTGTCTCACACCTTTCAGCTGCACTCAACAACTCAAGTTATTGACAAAAACCTCTCTTTTTTCAATTATAAAAAGGATTTCGTCTGTTCTTAAACTTTAGTCAGGCTCCTCTCGGAGCTCTTTTCAGCGAGGACTTGACTTGTGTCAACTGGGCCTATGTTGAGAGAACAATCCTACTGAAACTAGTTTTAGCAGTAATCCTACTGAGCCTGTTCAGCAAGAATTCTTTCAGCCTTTAACATCCAATCAAGTTCCTCTCATCCTTCCCTCTATATTAAGCAAAGTTGCTCTTAGTAACTTCCATTCAGTAACTGTCTCACCAAACTGGCCTTGCACTCAGGGTTAAGTTCAGTCTTTCTCCCTAATGCAATAGTCTTCACTCCTAAATACAGTCTTCCTTGCCTGTTTAGCCCTATCTGCTGCAATTTTCTCTTGACATTAGTCAAGGAAAGATCAATATTGTCTTTGGAAAATCTCAGGCTAGGGTTAAAGAAAGAGGAAAGGAGACAAGGACATGTAACTCCCAAACTCTCTATGTTATTACTCCTAGACTCTCCCACCCCAATGTGGTCATCTGTGGCCAGCTAAATGATTTCCAATGGGAGTGAATGCAGTGAAGTTCATTTGCAGTAAAGTTTAATCTATCAAACACTGCATTAAAAGAACTTAAAACAGAATAAAAGTAAAGACAGAAAAAACTGCGGCACTGGACCCATGTAAGAGAGGGAGGGGTCTGTTATGATAAAATGGGAATAAGAAAGAGAAGGTCAAGTATGTGAATCACAAACTGAACATTTGGAAGTGTTGTCAAACATGTTTCTGTGATCTTCAGGAACATAGGTCATTTTGTGTATCTTCTGTATGAAAGCATAGCAGAAGTTCTGGAGTAGTAAAAACAGTTGTCTAATATCATCCAGAACATGACATAATCCTTTTATGAATGATTATGTCTTTGTCATCAATAATCTTCCTTCTTCATGTATTTGGCCACTCATCCTTTCTGAAAACTGTGATTAGCATTGATTTTCTTTTTACCTCTAATTCTGGCCATAGTATCTTTTATTAAGAGTTTTCCTATCCAGTGGTTTTCCCTACTTTCTTCAATTTAAGTCTGAATTTGGTAATAAGGAGTTCATGATCTGAGCCACAGTCAGCTCCTGGTCTTGTTTTTGTTGACTGTATAGAGCATCTCCATTTTTGGCTGCATAGAATATAATCAGTCTGATTTTGGTGCTGACCATCTGGTGATGTCCATGTGTAGAGTCTTCTCTTGTGTTGTGGGAAGAGGGTGTTTGCTATGACCAGTGCATTTTCTTGGCAAAACTCTATTAGTCTTTGCCCTGCTTCATTCCGCATTCCAAGGCCAAATTTGCCTGTTACTCCA
>SJYX01017141.1:42254-155465 GCA_006410675.1 Oreotragus oreotragus
ACTCATTGGAAAAGACTCTGATGCTGGGAGGGATTGGGGGCAGGAGGAGAAGGGGACGACAGAGGATGAGATGGCTGGATGGCATCACGGACTCGATGGATGTGAGTCTGAGTGAACTCCGGGAGTTCTTAATGGACAGGGAAGCCTGGCATGCTGCGATTCGTGGGGTTGCAAAGAGTCGGACATGACTGAGCGACTGAACTGAAGTGAACTGATGCTCTCCTCTTAACACCTCAAGTAATACACGTAATTACTTGTGGAAAAAGCACTAAAAGTCCTTGATTTGCAAATGATAAAATGGAAGTACAGAGAAACTAGTAGTTTACCAGAGTGTTTTCACAAGAATGAAGCAGAACTAGCATTAAAACCCAGACACCTGGTGTGCAGCTATACCAGGCTCTCATTGCTCAGCTAGGACTGTTTTTTAATCTCTCCAGGCAGAGAGGACATTTTTTCCTAATTTGCACAAAGTGCTATGTAGACCATTAGTCCTGAGAGTACGTGCACACACACACATCAAAAGTTATTAACAAATTCAATATTATATTTATGTGGTATACTCAATTTTGCTACATTCTCAAAAAGTTATATACACCCATCAGCCAAGTAAAATTTTTTGGAGCTTGTCATCAGAAAAATGAGAGAAAGTAGAACATTTACCAACATTTTCTCCATGAGGCCAATCTTGGTCAATGAGAATATTCTTGGATCAGCCGTTAAGCAAATTTCTATCCACATCTTTTTAAGAAAAATATCTGATAAAGGAAATACAGAAAGCATAAGCAGAAAAATGGTTTTAATCATTTTTAACACTTAATTTGATCCAATTCCTCTCAAATGTGTTGCTGATCGATATATTTTGAAGAGTCAGATCCCATTTGGGAATTTGCACCATCTGTTTTCTGCCTCCAATACAAGAAGTTGTCAAGTACAGTTTACATAGATTTTGGATCTGGATTGCCTGGATTCTAGTCTGATTCTACTGCTGAGGTGAGCAATGCCAAGCAGGTTACTTACCCTGCCAAGTTCCTCATGAGTAAAATGAAAATAGTAATAATAATTTCCCACAGACTCAGTGTGTTAAATGAATTAAAAGTGCCTAACACATAGGAAGCACTATGTGAGTGTAAACTGATGTGCATATACAGCCCAAAGAGTCCATAGTATTATCTTCATTCCTACTATGTCTTTAAAAGTCAAAAATTCAACAAAAATGTTATTTACCTTCTTTCTCTCCCCTTATTTACAGTGTGAAGCACTTTCTTTCTAGAAGAAAAGCATTTTGCCCAATAGTTTTCTCTAACAGGTGTTTGCCCTGAGTTATCTTAAGGTACTCGTGGACATGGAAAAGTCTTTCCCTCTATTATGAGTAATTATCCATTTAAAAAATCAAAGTTATAAAAATGTATTCATCTTTCTTTTTCAGTGTACTGTTAAAAGAAAATAAATAAACAACTTCATAAGATACCTTTCCAAAGACAAAAATTGGTTCTCACATCAAGGAAATCATATTAACAAAGTTACATATTGAACACATCAGTTCAGTTCAGTCACTCAGTCGTGTCCGACTAAGACCGTTTGCGACCCCATGAATCGCAGCACGCCAGGCCTCCCTGTCCATCACCAGCTCCCGGAGTTCACTCAGACTCACGTCCATCGAGTCAGTGATGCCATCCAGCCATCTCATCCTCTGTCGTCCCCTTCTCCTCCTGCCCCCAATCCCTCCCAGCATCAAAGTCTTTTCCAATGAATCAACTCTTCGCATGAGGTGGCCAAAGTACAGGAGCTTCAGCTTTAGCATCATTCCCTCCAAAGAAATCCCAGGGCTGATCTCCTTCAGAATGGACTGGTTGGATCTCCTTGCAGTCCAAGGGACTCTCAAGAGTCTTCTCCAACACCACAGTTCAAAAGCATCAATTCTTTAGCGCTCAGCCTTCTTCACAGTCCAACTCTCACATCTATACATGACTACTGGAAAAACCATAGCCTTGACTAGATGGACCTTAGTAGGCAAAGTAATGTCTCTGCTTTTGAATATGCCATCTAGGTTGGTCATAACTTTTCTTCCAAGGACATACTCAAATCATTCACTTATTGGATATCATTATCCATCAAAAATAACTATCTAATACCTTGATTACCAATCTCTTTGGTTATGCTTTCAAGTCTATCTTTAATAAATGCTTTAGTCTTATCCATTTTAGGAAAAAGAATTTTAAGCTTCTACTTAACTTTTTTTTTTTTTAATTTGGTCCAAATTCTCAAGTGATTTGTGTACTTTTTCTGATACTATTCTTGGCTATATATTCCTCCTTTAAAGTCATTTCTATCACCTGTCTACTGATGTAATACTCTTATAGGAACCAGCCAATCACCTTTCAGCTCAAACGCAAGCTCTTTTTTCATTCTTATTTCTGCTATTTACTGAAGGCCCCTTTATCTTCTCTCCTGACATCTCCTAGTGCTCCTTCACTCTTTGCAAAGTTTCCATTATAGCCTCTACCCCTTCTCTCTGTGTCTGCTCTTTTAGAAAAAAATGACATTATCAGAGCTTTAATATTATTGCTATGCTGGCTGACTTTCAAGTCAATCTTCCAGAGGCACATCTTCACTTGAATTACAATCACCACCTAAAATCCCAAATATCTAAACTCAACAAGTTCCTCCATCCATAAGGCCCACGGCCCTTCTTTCCCCCTATTTATTTCCACTGGTGTCATTCCACTGGTATCATTTGAACCTGAACTTCAAATTTGAGAAAACCATCATAATTATCAAAGCAAAGATTACACTGAACAAAATTAAACAAAGGAAAACTTTGTTAACTATGGCAATAGAAAAGAGAGGCCAAAAATCAGTCTGAGCTCAGTTCTGCTGAAACAAAGTTTGAGAGGACTTTCAAGTCCTAGCATGAGCTCATATGTCCTGACATGGCTTCTCTGATGCCTCAGATGATAAAAAGAATCTGCCTGAAATGCAAGAGAATCAGGTTTGATCCCTGGGTCAGGAAGACCCCCTGAGGAAGGGAATGGGTACCTGCTCCAGTTTCCTTGCCTGGAGGATCGCATGGACAGAGGCCTGGCAGGCTACAGTCCATGGGTTGGGAAGAGTCAGAGATGACTAAGTATAACTAAGTACAGCATGAGCTCATGGAAAAGTATATTAGTGGAAGGCATTGGGAAGATATTATAAGTCAAATGTGTCTTATACATGGCTTTATCCCATGACAAAATAAACAGGAGTTATTTATACAACTTGAAGCAAGTCCCCTAGCCAAGTCAGATACCTACCATCCCACAGAGCCTGGAGATGGGGCTGCTGATAACTTTTCAAAGGGTCCTTGAGATAATACTCCTGGGTTGTAAAACCGGCAACAAGCTTTTAAAAAGATTGACTTCTCAAGGGAACAGAGAAAGAATTTACAATTACAAACTACAATTACAACTACAAATTTCTAAAATAAATGCACTAAGAAAAGGGAATTCAGGACCCCAGAGTCAGAATGAAGCCTGTCTGAAGTTTAGTCACACTGTGGAGAATGTTAAGATCCCCTTGTCATTGTCATCATCCACCAACAATTATAGAGAGCTTGTCACAAGCACAGTCCTGGGTCAAGAGATGTAGGTGCCTTGTCTCTATATTTTCCCTCCATTGTGTTTTTCCCATAACTTACCAATACTATTCTGTCAATTCTAAAGCTGGGAAATAGCTTAGATAAATAGATAAGCTGTTATACCCTTGTGATTACAAGTGTCTTAAGAATAAAGGAAACTTACATAGAAGATGCAATATATATATGCATAAAAGGGAACAAAATTGTGCCATTTGCAGAGTCATGGATAAGAGAGATTTTCATACAGAATGAAGTAAGTCAAAAAGAGAAAAACAAATATCATGTAGTATCACTCATATATGGAATCTAGAAAATTAATACACATGAACTTATTTACAAATCAGAAATGGAGACAAAGATATAGAGAACAAATGTATGGAATTCAAAGTGGGGAGGGAGGTGGGATGCCTTGAAGCTTGGGATTGACATATATACAGCACTACATATAAAATAGATAACTAATGAGAACCTACTGTGCAGCGCGGAGAACTCTACTCAGTGCTCTGTGGTGACCTAAATGGGAAGGAAGTCCAAAAAGAGGGGAATGCGTGTATTTGTATGGCTGATTCTATTTGCTGCAAACAGAAATTAACACAACATTGTAAAGCAACTATATGCTGGTAAAAATTTATAATAAAATAATAAAGCATTTTGGGGATCCCTATTTATCCAAAAATAATTTGAAGGATTACCAATACAATTTGAGGTACAGAGACCAACAGCAAGTAAAATGTAATCCCTACATACAAGTTTTTCATCCTTGTAGCTGGTGATCTTGACTGAGTCAGGCAACCTTTGAATTTAGCAAAACTGCTCCTAGAGCCTCTTTGTATGCTTGAGCCAACAGTGCTCCTAAATATCATACCATTTTGTGAAAAACTTCACAAATTGTGAAGTGATCTTGGAACGTGATCTTAATCAATTAAATTAGGGGCAAAGGGTAGAGGCTACAAGGCAGAAATTTAATGACAAGGAGTTTTGACACGTGGGGATGTGTTTGACATGTTGGAGAACCTCAAGGAAAAGTGACCTCCAAGGGAGAGACTGAGCTTGTTCCTTAAGGGAACAAAATAATGAAGAATGAGCATCAGGCTGCATTCAATATCCTGGACACTCCTTGTCCTGGGTGTCCTAAATCTGGGAGCATAAATCTGTATAGGGGAACACCTTCTCTAAGAGCTGATTGTGGAGGATGGCAGATGCTTTCCTGCTTACCAGAGAGGGAGCAGAATAGGAGGATTTGGCTGTCTAGTGTTGCTAAGCAGCAGAGTGGCTATTGTCACAGTGGATAAAAATGGGTGGCTTGGAGGAAGCCAGCAGCAGCAAGGGCAGGTGTGACCCACCCTGAAGATTCACAGCCCAGCAGGACAAGCAGCAGCAGAGGCAGTGGCCAACAGACTGAGGGTGGTCAGTGTAGGAAAAGAACCGGAGACCAACAGGCAGCAGAGGGAATGGAATCCAGTGCTGCAGAATCTGTTTCTTAAAAAAAAACTGTGAAACTCTCTCTTCTTCTTGGGGGCCCCACCTCCCACAGGAAAATGATGTTACCCAGATCCTCAGTTGATGGAACATAAGAGACCATTTGGCTACACAGATGAGGATTTATTTTTAGCATTTAGGGAGGCAGATTTCCTGGGAGGAAAAGACTGATTTCCTTCTCTTCAAGAAATTGGAGCATGGGCCATCAAGATTTAAATATTCCTGCAAATATTACAAGTTTTTACCTGCTAGAAATTGAGTCCTAGAATGGGAAATTTCAAGTCTAAATTATTAGAATTATTATTTCAGTTTTCAGTTAAGAGAGCTCAGCACATTGCTGAGCATGAGCTGTTTTCTGACTGTGGATGTATTTTATGTTTCCCTCTCTGTCTCTTTCTATTTTTGTCAAGCACATTCAGACACAAACATCACCATAGATTCTGTGAGTGACCCATGTTTACCCCTATGGGACTATAAGAATCAATTTCAGCATTCCCTATGAGAAAAAACTGGACATGAAACATTCAAAGTTGGAAGACTGTCCCGTACAGAACTTTTTGTCCAAATGATAACAGGAAAGAAATCTGGGCAAGATTTTTTAAATGTATCCCTTTAGATGTGGTTTCATACCTTTAAATTTGGCATTATCTTCATCTTTGAAGTTGTAGAGAACTACCTTGGCTTAAATTTGAGAGAAAGAGAGGATTTTGGTTGCCACTGATGATATGTTTAAATTTTAGGGTTATTTTGTTGTTCATTTGATTTGATTTCTGCACCTCTGTTTAGATACTGCAGTAAGTGGGTGCGATAATAAACTTAGCATTTAGTTGTGTGTGATCCACGTTTAAGCTGGTTTCCTCTGCTTATTGCTATGATTCCAAAAGTGGCCCAGAATCAATGGATGCTGCTTAGAAGGAGGATGTCTTTGCCACAACCCAAATAACAAAAGCAATGGGAATCTGAGCAGCTTTGGAAACTGAAACATTTTCTACGGGTGTGAGTCACATGATTCTCTAAAAGTCACAGTTTCAGAGACAGGAACATAGGATCCAAATAAACTCATTCACCAGGCACCATGGAGAAAGCCGTATGCCCAAGACTAAGGCGGCATTTTGTCTATCCCTTGAGTCCTGTGCAAAGTCTCTGAAGTGGCTTACAGCAGATGAGAATCAAAAGCATCATGTCAAAGGCCCCAAACAGCATTTTACTAATTTGCATAAATGGAAACACATAGTCTTCAACAATCAAAACCCAAACATCTCTTTAGCCCTATCTCCCCCTTTTCGCCAAACCCTCAATTCTAGCACAGATTTTTCACTGCTAACCCTTCCTTGTTCTTTTCTACCTCCATTTCTTTGTTCAGGACTTACTTTCTTAATATACCTGACATCTTTCACCTAAATCCCACTCATTTTCAAGGCACTGCTAGTATGCCACTTTGGATAAAATCTTCCTCTACTACTGAGTCTGGAAAATGCTCCTTCCTCCACAAAATTCCTGGAAAATTTTGCTGTTAATCTTAGAAAAGTTTCCTTTTTTATTGTCTTGAATAGCTATGTAAATAGAGGCATATCTAACTCTCTAGTGCTTCTTAATGTGTCTTGTAAACTTGTCTCATGAAATATAACCTCTGCATTTAAAAGCTTGATAATAAACAAGCTCCTTGGTGTCAGAAGCCATGCTTCACACTTTCATGCCTACCACTCTTGTTTAGTCTTTTGATGTCTTGAGACTACATCAGATGATGTATCACCTTCTGGGAGTGGCAAATGTTAATTATAAACCCTGAAAATCCATTCCTCCCTCAAACTCAATACCCAATTCATTTTAGACAGATAAAGATCAACCAGATTTTTTTAGGATTTCCCAAAGGTGAATTTTCAAAACCTCTTCTGATCTTTGCTATTCATTTGAAAATTACTTTCCCATAGTTGACCTGACTTCACTGCACAATTCCCAGCATACCCAGGCTAAATTTTTGCAAATTCCCCTGGCTTAGAGTTCTCAAATGGGAGCAATTTTGTCTCCTCTGCTCCCCACCCACACACTCATGCTGGAAGGTGGTTGGTAAACTCTGGAAACATTTTGGTTTTTACAACTAGAGGTTGAGCTACATGCATCTAATTGGTGGAGGCCAGAAACGCTGCTAAACCTCCTACAAGGACAAGCCAACGCCATAGAAAAGAATTATCCATCTCAAGAAGTCAACAGTGCCAAGATTGAAATCCCTCACTCTAGCTAAAGTTCTCCTTCCTTAATCTCTCCTTCTTTTAAATGCCTGAGCTACTTTGTCCTTCACTTCTTTATGGAAACTACAAATTTTTACCTTGTAACTTGATGAAAATTGGGTCATGCCTTTATCACTTTTTGATGTTCCTGCTCTTGATCCTTAGCACCACCTTGTCTTATGCTTCTGTCTAGTTCCAAAGACCACAAACAGCCCCCAGGACAGTAATGGCAGACCCTCAGGATATTGTTAATACCTAACTTAACATTTATTAAGTGTTTGCTCTCTTCCAAATACCCTAACTGCCAAATAAAGATTATCTTAAATGATCCTCCAACAACTCTATGTGACAAACACTGTTATTTTATAGCTGGGAAAACCAAAGAGGTGGAGAAGTTACATTGCTCAAAGTCATACAATTAAGAAATTAAAGATCCAAGATTCAAACACAAGCATTTGGACTCCAACGACCATCTTCTTAAGCAAAGAAACATGCTATTTGCACTCTACTAAATTTGAGCCATAATCCTCAAGTACAGACCTCGGAAATTTTGGTGACAAGATTAAGAAAAGTATACGTTCAAGTAAAAGCAAACAAAGCAAGAAAGCAGGTTATTTTCCCTATACATTACCTAGATAAACAGTGTCAAAAATAAAACTTATTTCTGATAAGTTGCACTAATCATATGCCTTTCACTTTCGAGAAAACATGCAAAGCTCTACATCTATAAAGATGAATAGACATAGTCCTTGACTCAAAGAACTCATGGTGTATAAGAAGAGAGAAGAGATTTAACAATTCCAACCCTTGGAGGCCAGTACCCTAGTATACCAGGAGCAAGGTATTATGGAGAACAGAAATGGAGAAATGTGTCTTATCAGCTCCTATACGGCAGCCTACACAGTCCCACGTGCCCACCTGCCCAGTGCAGCTTCACTGGAAATGGCTGAGGACTTTTATTTATGTTAGCTCTCAGGGTCATGAAATGCTACTGTTCCATCTAAAGGCATATTAATGTTTAGTTTCTCTTTTGGAAATTCTTTAATTTGCAGGTTAAGAACTAACACACTTTTGGTTATTGTTTTCCTCAAGCAGTTCATATGCATGAGTAACATTCATGTAGAGAGAGTATATGAGTCACAGAATTCTACATCAGCGAACAGGTTATATGGCAATGTAGTAGTTTGGAGCTGTCTCATATAAACGTGTCATAATAACACCAGGAATAGTCCTGTTCTTATTTTAGATGCACAAAGAAGAGAGTAAACTCAGGTAAAGAGCCTTGAATTTACAGACTCTACCTAACTTCTTGAAGTGTGAAGAGAGCCCTAGATGTTCCTGACTGATCAGTGGAAGAGCTCAACTTTAGGCATTGTTTTCTGCAGCACAAAAAGAGTATTCAAAGAAAAGGGAAGCTTCTATATTTTTATTCCACTGCTTTCAGTTCAACAAAACAGTTGTTTCATCTGCACCTAAAGTGTATGGCACAATTTTCTAAGAATTAGGGGAACAAGGGGCCTACAATATATAAGGCTGTTTCAGTTCCCTTCAATAATTCCTGGGTTTTTATTTGTTGTATTTTCTAAAAAGGTTGAAGAAGGAAGAGGTGATAAAGAAGAAAGCAACACCACTCACTTTTTTAAAAAAAGAAATGGTGTCCCTGTACATATATGTGTGTGTGTGTTTGTGTGTGTATGTATTCTATGTATTATTTTGTTATCATTTAAATTATCTTCTTTCCACCAAAGTCTGCAATAATATTAACTCCTGAAGGTGCATTCTGGATCTTTTAAGTTAGTCAGTGTTATATTATAGGAGACTGTCATGGGAGAGGACTCAGTTTACTTTCAACATTTTCACAGGGGAACCGTTTAAAACAACCTATTCAGCAGAAGACACCTTTAACCCTTTAATAATAACCCTTTAAAAAATCTCAAGCCTTGATGAGAAAACTATATTTCACAGATTATGGTTAAATGGAAAAAATTAAGTTCTGTAAGATAAATATGAGCTCCATTATCTTCTGATATCTGGTTTATTATAGCATTACATAATATGTTGATCTTTTGGTCTACTTTCATCCAAATAAGATGAAGCAGTATTAACAACAACTTCTGAACAATGGCCTAAATATGTCTTTTTTTTGTAATGAAATCTGATGTATGTTATTTATAGTGACATGTGCTTCTATTTTTCTCATCAGAAAACTAAATATTAATCACATTTTACATTAGTTCTCAATGGCTCAGCAGGTAAAGAATCCACCTGCAATGCAGGAGACACAGGAGACTCGGGTTCAATCCCTGAACTGGGAGGATCCCCTGGAGGAGGAAATGGCAATCCACTCCAGTATTCTTGCCTGGAAAATTCCATGGACAGAGGAGCCTGGCAGGCTTCACTCCGTGGGGTCACAAATAGTCGGACACAACTGAGCAACTAACACTTTTATCAACACTTAGTACTTAGCATATATTAAAGTTTTGAACAAAATGTGTTAAAGTTTATGCTTTGCCATGTAAATTTCCCAGAAGTTGTTGAGCTCAAATGTATCCTACATCCACATGTAGTGATGTGTCAGAAACTGTTTAATTTCTGTATGTACTTGTACTGTTTAATTCTAGCTACTGTGCTGAACAGTATTCAAGTTACCATACAATATGGCTTTACACAAGGAAATGTGTGACTTTTGTTTTGTGGTTTTGACGTATAGAACTTCCTGTGTCTTCTTATTTACGTGAATTAATTTAAAAAATTGGGGCAGGGTGGGTGGGTGAGGGAGTGGAGAAATGCAACCTAGCTCAGCCTGGAAGGTAACACTACAGTCAAGTCTTAATGGAAGAGTAGACCATGTGGACGTGATGTCAGCAAAGTGGGGAACTGAAAACACAGACCTATGGATGCCTCTGTTCTTATTGAAACTACAAGTATGTAACTCATCTGGCTAAGCAGAAAGTCAAGTGTAAAGTTATGTAACTCATCTGGCTAAGCAGAAAGTCAAGTGTAAAGGTATGTAACTCATCTGGCTAAGCAGAAAGTCAAGTGTAAAGGTATGTAACTCATCTGGCTAAGCAGAAAGTCAAGTGTAAAGGTATGTAACTCATCTGGCTAAGCAGAAAGTCAAGTGTAAAGGTATGTAACTCATCTGGCTAAGCAGAAAGTCAAGTGTAAAGGTATGTAACTCATCTGGCTAAGCAGAAAGTCAAGTGTAAAGGTATGTAACTCATCTGGCTAAGCAGAAAGTCAAGTGTAAAGGTATGTAACTCATCTGGCTAAGCAGAAAGTCAAGTGTAAAGGTATGTAACTCATCTGGCTAAGCAGAAAGTCAAGTGTAAAGGTATGTAACTCATCTGGCTAAGCAGAAAGTCAAGTGTAAAGTTATGTAACTCATCTGGCTAAGCAGAAAGTCAAGTGTAAAGGTATGTAACTCATCTGGCTAAGCAGAAAGTCAAGTGTAAAGGTATGTAACTCATCTGGCTAAGCAGAAAGTCAAGTGTAAAGGTATGTAACTCATCTGGCTAAGCAGAAAGTCAAGTGTAAAGGTATGTAACTCATCTGGCTAAGCAGAAAGTCAAGTGTAAAGTTATGTAACTCATCTGGCTAAGCAGAAAGTCAAGTGTAAAGGTATGTAACTCATCTGGCTAAGCAGAAAGTCAAGTGTAAAGGTATGTAACTCATCTGGCTAAGCAGAAAGTCAAGTGTAAAGGTATGTAACTCATCTGGCTAAGCAGAAAGTCAAGTGTAAAGGTATGTAACTCATCTGGCTAAGCAGAAAGTCAAGTGTAAAGTTATGTAACTCATCTGGCTAAGCAGAAAGTCAAGTGTAAAGGTATGTAACTCATCTGGCTAAGCAGAAAGTTAAGTGTAAAGGTATGCAACTCATCTGGCTAAGCAGAAAGTCAAGTGTAAAGGTATGTAACTCATCTGGCTAAGCAGAAAGTTAAGTGTAAAGGTATGCAACTCATCTGGCTAAGCAGAAAGTTAAGTGTAAAGGTGTGTAACTCATCTGGCTAAGCAGAAAGTTAAGTGTAAAGGTATGTAACTCATCTGGCTATGCAGAAAGTTAAGTGTAAAGCAACAACAAGATAAAAAATTATGAAAAGAAAAAATTAAAATCATGATGCTTTTTTATGTGTGTGTGAAGCTGATTGTAATCCTCAGGGCAAAGGACTGAGGATTCTTAAGCAGGAGAATGGCCTGGTCAGAGTTGCCCTTTTAAAAGGTCACTTGGCCACAGAGTGGAATACATATTCAAAGAGAACAAGATTAAAGTGGGAGAAAACCATATAGGCATTCACTGTAGCAATCCAGGGAAAAAACTGTAAGTAATGAACAAAACAGTTTCAGTAGAGGTAACCAGAAGGTCCCTGGCAATAAACAGACCATCCTTACATGAGTTATTTCCTAAAATTTACAACCCAGTACACATAACCACCAGAACAAAGTCTTTATGCCCCATCATAAATATCTCGCCCTTCAACTGAACATCCAGCATTTTTGTGATTGCCCTTGGGTTTTCTGACAAAAAGTCTGGATTTTACTCTCTAAAACTCCCAAACCAACATTGAGAGATGCTAAAGAATTTCACAGTGAGCAAGATTCTCATTTGTCAAAGAATAATGATAGATGGACAAGAAATCCTAAATTCTCCACATACATCCAACCTATGGTAGACCTTCAATAACATGAAACAAACCATTTAAGGCTTCTTCCTGGAAGTTCCTGATAATGTATAATCTACGATCTTCACGGTATACTGAGAGATCACTTTGTCTTGTTTTGTATTATTTCCTCATATTTTAGAGGTTGCACATGTATTTATCTACCTTAATTTTACCTTTTTTGCAGCACACTACTTATTTTTAACCCCAAATTAAGAATTTTCCCTTCTGAAAGTTTAAGCCTTAAAAAAGAAACTAATTCACTTTAAGGCCTAAAAATGCTACATGTGCGCAGATATATCTAACAGAAATAAGTGCCAAAACGCAGAAACTACTTAAACAGGATAGGACAACATAGCGCTCTTTCTGCCTCCAATGGTCTAAAATAGATGAAAGGATCTGTTAAAGCTACTGCGTCCGTTCTACAGATCTTAGTGTACATCATCAACGGTCAGGAACTGTGGCGGTAAGGAGATACCCCTCGTCCAAGGTAAGGAGCAGCAGCTGTGCTTTGCTGGAGCAGCCGTGAAGAGACAACCCACGCCCAAGGTAAGAGAAACCCAAGTAAGATGGTAGATGTTGCAAGAGGGCATCAGAGGGCAGACACACTGAAACCATACTCACAGAAAACTAGTCAATCTAATCACACTAGGACCAGGGCCTTGTCTAACTCAATGAAACCAAGCCATGCCTGCAGGGCAACCCAAGGTGGGCGGGTCATGGTGGAGAGGTCTGACAGAATGTGGTCCACTGGAGAAGGGAATGGCAAGCCACTTCAGTATTCTTGCCTTGAGAACCCCATGAACAGTATGAAAAGGCAAAATGATAGGATATCAAAAGAGAATCTCCCCAGGTCGTTAGGTGCCCAATATGCTACTGGANCATTCAGATGGGTATATCTTTCCTTTTCTCCTTTGCCTTTCGCTTCTCTTCTTTTCTCAGCTATTTGTAAAGCCTCCTCAGACAACCATTTTGCCTTTTTGGATTTCTTTTTCTTGGGGATAGTTTTGATCACTGCCTCTTGTACAATGTTAACGAACCTCTGTCCATGAGAGAGGTGGTACCTTAGAACTCAGGAGAAGAGGGGTAAGAGGTTTGTCGGGTGAGGATTCCCCCACCTCGGGGACACATTGAGCTGCAGGGGGAGATGTCCAGGTCCAGGTCAGTCCTGACTGAAGCTCCAGAGCAACTTGAGCTGGAAATTTCTGTTAATACTTGAAGGTTGTCAGTGGATAAGTGATCCNCTTAGAACTCAGGAGAAGAGGGGTAAGAGGTTTGTCGGGTGAGGATTCCCCCACCTCGGGGACACATTGAGCTGCAGGGGGAGATGTCCAGGTCCAGGTCAGTCCTGACTGAAGCTCCAGAGCAACTTGAGCTGGAAATTTCTGTTAATACTTGAAGGTTGTCAGTGGATAAGTGATCCTTGCTGCCGGGGGCTCTCCTGGGGAGGAAGAAGGGCTTTTGCACAGACTGTGGAGTGGGTGCGGAGAAGACAGTGGTACCTCACTCCAGTACTCTTGCCTGGAAAATCCCATGCATGGAGGAGCCTGGGAGGCTGCAGTCCGTGGGGTTGCTGAGAGTTGGACACAACTAGCGACTTCACTTTGACTTTTCACTTTTATGCGTTGGAGAAGGAAATGGCAGCCCACTCCAGTGTTTTTGCCTGGAGAATCCCAGGGACGGGGGAGCCTGGTGGGCTGCCGTCTATGGGGTCGCACAGAGTGGGACACGACTGAAGCGACTCAGCAGCAGTGGAGTGGGTGCCACTTACAAATCATTTGACAGGCTTTGTTTTGTGACTGCTGATGCTGTTCATCAGACTTCCCTGGTGGCTCAGACAGTAAAGCGTCTGCCTACAATGCCAGAGACCTGGATTCGGACCCTGGGTCGGGAAGATCTCCTGGAGAAGGAAATGGCAACCCATTCCGGTATGCTTGCCTGGAGAATCCCATGGACAGAGGAGCCTGCTGGGCTACAGTCCATGGAGTCGCAAAGAGTCGGACACGACTGAGCAACTTCACTATCTATCTATCTATGCTGTCCATCAAGATTTTGCCCAAAAGGAGGCCAGTGAATGAGAACATGAAGACCTGACATGAGGCTCCTTTGTCTCCAGGGACCCTTTTCAGACTTGGATGGTGCACTTAGCAAGGAGGTTCTCTCCTGACCATGGGCTGTGTATGGCTCTGCCCAGGCCTCATGGAAACAGGATCCGCATGTATGCAGAGGTGACGCCATCTAGAATTTGGATAAATCTGATGTCGTGTTGATCAAGTGGTCTCTTTTTTACAATGGTGGGAGAGGTGGTGAAGGGCTGTAGGGTCCCTGTAGAAGTTACGGCTCCCTACTTTGGTTTGTCCAAGATTCATGTAAGAGAGACGACCCCAGCTTGAACCGTTCGAGCCAAGTTTGGCTCCTGTGCCTGACCAGTCCAGAGAAGACCTGGCCCCAGGCAGGGCTGAGTCACTTTGTCTTGTTCCCTGAGGTCCTTTCCTGGCTGTTCTCTCTACATCCATCCAGACTCTTCCTTCAGAATTGACCGCATCCTCCTGCCGTTCTTTTGGAGGTCAAGATGGCAGTCGATGGCCTCAAGCCTAGCCATGGCAGCTAAGGAGCCCCACTGGGAAGAAGGCTGAGCCCTCCCTCCTGTTGTTAGTTGTGTGACCGTGTTAGTTGCTCAATCAGGTCCAACTTTTTGCGACGCCATGGACTCTAGCCCACAAGGCTTCTGTGTCCATGGCATTCTCCAGGAGAGAATACTGGGGTGGGTAGCCTTCCCTTCTCCAGGGGATCTTGCCCACTCAGGAGTGGAACCCAGATCTCCTGCACTGCAGACAGATTCTTTACCGTCTGAGCCACCAGAGAAGCCCCTATGAAGCTGACCGTGTCCTGTTGTTTTTGGCCTACGAAAGTGGCAACTTCATACAACTGAAATTCAGGGAAGAAAGTTGGTTGGCCTGCAACCCTTTGGACCAGTCACTGATGTGGGTGAAAGGGTGGTTACTGTGATTGGCGGATCTGTGTCCAGTGTGGACCAGTTATCAACAGGGATGGAGGGGGTGGTTACTGTGATTGGCAGGCCCTGTGGACCAATCACTGGTGGGGTAGATGGGTGGTTACTATGATTGGCTGGCTTGCATCCAGTGGCCCAATCAATAGGGATGGAGATATGGGTACTGTGATTGACAGGCCCAGGTCCAGGATGGGCCAATCACTGACGGGGGTGGAGGATTGGTTATTGTGATTGGCAGGCCTGGGTCCAGTGTGGACCAGTCCCTACTGTGATTAGTGTAGTGGGTGGGCCATATGACTGGAGTGGACTTTACCCTTGGAAAAAGAATTCTAGGAAGACAAAAAGACATGGTCAGCCGTTTGCTATCGAAAATTAGAACTAAAGGCACAAAGCCAATCAAAGACCAGCCAGTAACTGAGGCCTGGAGAGGTTCACTGCCCTGCTGGGGCCATGGAACTAGTTGGGCTGAAGCCAGAATGTGGTCATTGGTCTTCTGGCGACTAGCAGTGCTTGCACCTGACCAGAGAGAGCAGTGGGGAAAGGGCAGTTCCCATTTTCAAGGTGTTCTTCCTACGAAGATGCTCAGTGCCCCCGCTCAACACACAACTCTCTCCTGGCTGAGCACTGTGTGGCATGGCCTCCAAATAGCCTATATTAGCTTCCTGTTGCTGCTGTAACTTAGGGAGCCTCACGAGGGCTAAATCCCCCTGTGAGTAGGGCCTGTCCCTCCGGAGGCTCCAGGGAGCACCAGCTCCTGCCTTTTCCAGCTTCTAGAGGTGCTGCATCCCTGGACTGCGGCCCCTCCCTCCATCCTCACAGCCAGCAGAGCAGCATCTCCCATCTCTCTGCCTTTGATCCTCCCCCTCCCTCTTACAGGGGCCCTGTCTCAGGGGCTTTAATCCCACCTGCAGCGTCTCTTCTGCCCTGTGACATGTCCCCATGGTCCCAGGACTAGGACGGGGGCGTCTTTGTGGACATTATCCTCTCTGCCACAGTGTCCAGGCAAAATGCTGTTTCCGTGGAAGTGCCTGGAGACACTGTCGGGTATTTTGGACCAAACAGTCATTGTGTTTTCTGAGCTTCGCTTGGTTCCAAGGCAGATTTCAGAGTCTGATTTTTATCTGCCCAATACCAGACCTGCCAACATCTGGATGCGGTTTCTGCCCTCTTCTAGGAGGCCGCTTCAGGGTCGTGCCGGGGCATGAATGCACTGGAGCTTGTCCAGGCCAGAATTTGTTGGACTCCTAGCTGGGGCAGGGCTGCCAGCAGCCTGGCCTGACCTGGGTTTCCTCATTTGTTCACAGATAATCCCTCTTGGCCTTCACATTCTGGGTGTTTCTGTCTGTGAACAGTTTTCCCTTCTCACTTCTCTACTTCTGGCATATGTCAGTTCCTCTCTCTCAATTCCTTTCTATTTTTATTGGGGTAGATTGTGTGTGTGTATGCTTAGTGGCTCGATTGTGTTCAACTCTTTTTGGCCCCATGAACTGTAGTGTGCCAGGCTGCTCTGTCCATGAAATTCTCCAGGCAAGAATACTGGAGTGGGTTGCCATGCCCTCCTCCAGGGGATCTTCCTAACCCAGGGATNTGTGTGCTTAGTGGCTCGATTGTGTTCAACTCTTTTTGGCCCCATGAACTGTAGTGTGCCAGGCTGCTCTGTCCATGAAATTCTCCAGGCAAGAATACTGGAGTGGGTTGCCATGCCCTCCTCCAGGGGATCTTCCTAACCCAGGGATCGAATCCAGGTCTCCCACATTGCAGACGGATTCTTTACCATCTGAGCTACCAGGGTAGATTATACATAATGTAGAATTCACCATCATAACTGTTCTTAGGTGCACAGCTTGGTGGCACTAAGCACATTCACCTGGTTGTGCAACCATCCCCACCATCATCTCTAGAACTTTCTCATCTTCCCAAGCTAAACCTCCACTCTCATTAAACCCTGACTCCCAGTCCCCTCCGCCAGCCCTGGCCCCATCATCTACCTCCTGTCTCTGCGGGTCTGGCTCCTCCAGAGCCTCCTGTGAGTAGAATCAGTGTTTGTCCTTCTGCGTCTGCTGCTGTCCCTGAGCATCATGTTCTCAAGGCTCATCCAGGCGGTAGCAGGTGTCTGCATCTCCTTCCTTTTTAAGACTAACATTCCACTGTGTGGATGGACCACATTGTGTTTATCCATCATCCACCAATGGACACTTGGGTCGCTTCTACCTTTGGCCAGTGTGAATATGCTGCTGTGAACAAAGGTGTGCAAATATCTGTTTGAGACCCTGCTTTTTGTTCTTTTGGACGTATGTATACCCAGGAGTCAGCTTACTGCAGCAGATGGTTGTTCCGTGTTAATGTTTTGAGAACCCTCCAGACTGCCTCCCTGTTGGCTACACCGGTTTGCGCTCCCAGTGACAGTGCATGACAGGGCTAATTGCCCCACATCCTCGCCAGCGCTTGCTATCTTTTGGTTTTTGACGATAAGCATCCTAATGGGCATATACCCTCTCTTCTTAACACTTTTCCTTTGAGAGGCTGGTGGGGAGAACTGCACGGTCAGAGGTCACAGTCTCTGTGCAGGACTGTCCTCGATTCTGAGGTCATTTGCAAGTTGAGGGATGTACTGGGTGAATGTGTCCCCACCATTGCTGTCCTAACCCCCAGCACCTCAGGAGGTGCCCTCTTTTGGATATAGGGTCTTTGTAGATACAGTCAGGTTAAAACGAGGTCGTCAGGGTGGGCTTTAATTCGATACGACTGCTGTCCTTATACCAAGGGGATGTTTGGACTCTGGGAGAAGGCGGTGTAGAGATGGAGGCAGCGACAGAGTGATGCTGCCGCAAGCCAAGTGACCTCAGAGGCCATCAGCCACCCCTGGAAGCCCGGAGAGAGCCTGGAACAAGTCCTCCCTCATGGCTGCAGAGGGAGCGACCCTGCTGACACGCTGACCTCTGATTCTTGACCTCCAGAACTGGGAGTCAACAAGCGTCTCTTACATAAGACCCCGTGCTTGCAGTGCTTTGTTATGGCCACCCCAGGAAGCTAATAACAGGGGTGGTTCCCAAAACCACCATGAGGTTTGACAGTTCACTAGAAAGACTCAGAAATCAGTAAGTGCTGTCATAGTCACAGTTATGGTTTAAGATTAGCTGTAACAGTTAGAAGGATAAAGATTATGGATTAAGGGATTTCCCTGATGGTTAAAGACCTTGACGCTGGGGAAGACTGAAGGCAGGAGAAGAAAGGGGCAACAAAGGCTGAAATGGTTGGATGGCGTCAATGGCTCAATGGATATAAGTTTGAGCAAACTCCGGGAGATGATGAAGGACAGTGAAGTCTGACGTTCTGAAGTCCGTGGCGTGACAGAGCGTCAAATACGACTGAACGACTGAGCAACGACGGGTGGTCCAGTGGCTGAAACTCCATGCTTCCAATACAGGGGTCCCGGGTCCATCCCCGGTCAGAGAGCTAGATCCCACAAGCCACGAGTAAGACCGGATGCAGCTAAGTAAGTTAATAAAAATATTAACAAAAACAAGATGATGGATAAAGATCAACTAAAGGGAGAGAAACATAGGACAGAGTCTAGCTGTCTGAGTCCCTCTGGGCTGCCATTCCAAAATACCAAGACTGGGCAGCTGATACACAACAGACATTTATGTCTGAGTACTGGGGGCTGGAAGTCCAACATCAAGGCACTGGCAGGCCCAGTGTCTGCCGAGGCCCTGCTTCTTGGCTCATCGATGCCCATCTCTTTGCTGTGTCTTCTTGTGGCAGAAGGTCCGGGGAGGTCTCTGGGGGCACAATGCCACATTAGTTTCTGCTGTGCAGCAAAATGCATCAGCTGTATGTATACACATACTGGTGGTGCTGGAGGTAAACAGCCCATCTGCCAGCGCAGGGGACATTACAGACAAAGCTTTGATCCCTGGGTCAGGAAGACCCCTGCAGTCCATAGGGCTGCAAAGAGTCGGACACGACTGAAGCAACTTGGCATGCTGCTGCTAAGTCGCTTCAGTCGTGTCCGACTCTGTGCGACCCCATAGATGGCAGCCCACCAGGCTCCCCCGTCCCTGGGATTCTCCAGGCAAGAACACTGGAGTGGGTTGCCATTTCCTTCTCCAATGCATGAAAGTGAAAAGTGAAAGTGAAGTCGCTCAGTCGTGTCTGACTCCGCGACTCCATGGACTACAGCCTACCAGGCTTCCCCGTCCCTGGGACTCTCCAGGCAAGAACGCTGGAGTGGGTTGCCATTTCCTTCTCCAGTGCATAAAAGTGAAAAGTCAAAGTGAAGTCAGTCAATCGTGTCCGACTCTTAGCGACCTCATGGACTGCAGCCTACCAAGCTCCTCCGTCTATGGGATTTTCCATGCAAGAGTACTGGAGTGGGGTGCCATTGCCTTCTCCAAAGCGACTTAGCATGCATCCTCTCTTTTTTGGATTTCCCTCCCATTTAGGTCACTACAGAGCACTGCGTTCCCTGTGCCATACAGTAGATTTTCATTAGTTATTTATTTCATTTCTTAAAAAAAAATTTAACAACATTCCATTTAGCCCAATATAGTCTAGATATCTTTTAACATATAGTCAGTATGAAGATTGTAAGATGTTTTACACTCTTTCTCTCTCTCTTTTTTTTCACACTGTCTTAGACACCTAGTGTGTATTTTTTGCTTATAGCGTACCTTAACTTATTTCAAGTGCCCAGTAGTCTTATGTGGCTAGGTGTTCACTAAGTTGTGTCTTGACTTTGTGTGACCCCATGACAGTAGCCCACCAGGCTCTGTCCATGGGATTTCCCAGGCAAGAATGCTGGAGTGGGTTTCCATTTTCTTCTCCTCTGGGTTCCCTTTATACGGGCACTAATCTCACTCCTGGGGAGCCCTACCCTTATCACTTCCCAAAGTGATATCACTTCCCACCTCCAAATATCATCCCGTGGAGGGTCAGGGTTTTAACATATGCATTGGGAGTGGGGGACACAAACAGGAAGTTCCATGTCCTCTCCCTGCACAGGATGCAATATGCTCCCGGCACTGTTGTGAGACAACACACGTGAAGCATTGCCAATCAGGGTGGCTCCCCCAAGCTCCAGGACACAGAGCTTTCACTGGGCACAACTGATTCACTGACTGACTCATCAGTCATCCACACGGTTGACCTCAGTCTCCCAGAGACCACTTCCCAGAACTGGGGGCAAAGGCCAAAGTTTATTTGTTTGTTTTTAGAATGTTCTATTTTATCCACCCCCCTACACTGTTTTGTCATTAAGTCATAGAATAGGGACTTCCCTAGCAGTCCAGTGGTTAGGACTCCATGCTTCCCAAAGTAGGGGATATGGGTTCAATCCCGGGTCAGGAAACTAATATCCCACATGCCATGTGGCACAACCAGAAAAAAAATAACAGTCGTATAGTGTGAGGATAGCTTCCCAGGTGGTGCTAGTGATAAAGAACCTGCCTGCCAGTGTAGGAGACGGAAAAGACAGGCTTGATCCCTGGGTCGGGAAGATCCCCCGAAGGAGGGCACGGGAACCCACTCCAGTACTCTTGCCTGGAGAATCCCGTGGACAGAGGAGCCTGGCGGGCTACAGTCCATGGCGTCGCAAAAAGTCGGACATGCCTGAGCGACTAACACTTTCACTTTTTACCTTCCTATTCACTATCATTTAGTTCTAAATAATTTTTTAAACCTTCTTTTCAGTTGCTCAGTCATGTCCGACTCTTTGTGATCCCGTGGACTGCAGCATGCCAGGCTTCCCTGTCCATCACTAACTCCCGGAGCTTGCTCACACTCATGTCCATCCAGTTTGTGATCCAGTCTGTTTTCAATTATTTTATGTCTGAATGAGTTTTAAGCGTATAAAATATTGTCATATATATTGTTTTATAATCTCAGATGGTTTCACTTTCAGAATGTCTTCAGTATCTAGTACTGTCTTCTTTTTTTCCACCTACTCTTGCTGAGTTTTTTTTCCTTAGTGTGTTTTGCAATTTTGAGATTGAGCACTTATCCTTAGCATGCTTTTATCTGTCGGAATCCTGTAGAATCTAAGATGAGGGTGTGTCTCTCTTAAAAAGTTTTGTCTAACTTTGTTTTTCTGCCCTTTACCCATTGGGTTTGACTGCTTAAAAGCAGAAGAGTAACTGGGTTTTCCTGGTGAAAGATCAGTCTGGCTCTAGTGTGGATAATGAAGTGGAGAGTCCAAGTTGTTGCAATAATTCAGATTTGAGGTGGTGACAACTTACACCAGGCAGTATGGATGAAGACAAAAGATGAACCCTAGACCAAGGGTCACCGTATTATGGCCCTCAGATTAACCCCAGCCAGTAGCCTATTTCCTGGGAACATAGCCATGCCTGTGTGTTTACGCGTGCCTGATGCTGCTTTTAGGACGCGACAGAGTTGCATTAATAGTAGACTGTGGGACTACAAAGCTGAAAATCATGCTCTGGCTCTCTGCATACAGAGTTTAGTGCCCCCTGTTCTAGAAACGTGCAGGATATTGAATCTGCAGGACTTGGTGATAGACACGGTCTGAAGAGACTAATTACACTCGTCCCTCACTGTCTGAGGGACACCGAAACCCAGAGATGCTCAAATCCCTTATATAAGATGACTTAGTGATTGCATATATGGCCTTCCAGGTAGCTCAGTGGAAAAGAATCCGCTTGCCAATGCAGGAGACACAAGAGATGCAGGTTTGATACCTGGGTCAGGAAGATCCCCTGGAGGAGGGCATAGCAACCCACTCTAGTATTCTTGCCTGGAGAATCCCATGGACAGAGGAGCCTGATGGGCTACAGTCCATGAGGTCGCAAAGAGTTGGACAGGCCTGAGCGAGTAACACACACACACACCGAGATGTGGGGCGTATGTGGCTAAAACAGAGAAATCCCAGGGAAACTGAGACAGTTGGTCACTGTAGGTGTTGGCAAGATATCTAGAGGGAGAGTCAAGAGGGAGCTGGAAGTGCTTTCTGAATTTGTGTGAAGCTCAACAGCTCTCTGTTGCTGACAGCAGCCCCTGGCTGACAGCCAGCAGAAAGAGGGGGCCTCAGCCCTACAAGCACAAGGAACCAGATTCTGGCCACAGCAGGGAGCTCGGGAGCGGATCCTCCCTGGTTGAGCCTCTGGATGAGAATGCTGCCCAGCTCACACTTTTTTTTTCTGCACTGCACAGCTTGTTGGATCTTAGCTCCTCTAGCAGGAATTGAACTCCTGCCACAGCAGTGAAAGGTCCTGATCACTGGACCTTCAGGGAACTCCCCCAGCTAATGCTTTGTTTGCAGCTGAGTGAGACCCTGAGCAGAGGACCCCTAGAACGTGCCAGATTCTGGACCTGCAGAAGCCATGAGATAACAAACATGCATTGTTTTAAGGAGCTATGTGTGTGATAACTTGTTACGTGGCAGCAGCTGACTAGCACACCTCCTCTGAGGCCCTGGCTTGCTTCCTCCTGCCACAGGGCTTTTACATATTTTGTTCTTACTGTATGGACATCTATTGCTTCCACCAGGTACTGGCTGGATCCCTGTTTATCCTTCAGAACTCATGTAACTCAACCCTCCATCAGGAAGCCTCCCCTGACCCCTGTCTAGATCAAAGCTTCCTTTTGACAGAGACCCAAAGCCCCATGGACGCAGCCATTATTGTAGCCACAATTTTAATTTACTTGGGTCTCTGTCACTAAGATTTATGCTCTGTGAGCTGAGAATCACATCTGTCTCATTAAGGGCTGGGTACCCAGCACAGAACAGCCAGGCCTGGCCAGTCGTAAATATCAGATTGATGGAGACAGTGAATGGAGCTTCTATGTTCAATGCTAAACAGCAGCGGGGCCCCTCTGTGCCCTAATGATGGTGATGACAAGACAGTTTGGAGAACACAGGAATCCTTAGAAAACCCAAGGGGTAGGGGGTGACAGGGCCAGCTGGGGTTGAATGAACGTAGTGTGTGTGTTTGCGGGCGGGGCTGTCAGTGAGCTCATACACTGCATTCGCGTTTCCAGCCCCAATCACAAAAGTGAATCTTGGTGTCTTTGTCCTTAAAACATTTCATCAAGTGATTCTTAGAGCTTCTCTGGCTCCTCAGACAGCAGTTCAGCTCAAGTGTAAGGATAAAGGGGTGAGCATTGTACGACCTTGCCCCCACCCTGCGCTAGTCCCCTTTCTTACCGACTCTGGGTGGTGGTGAGGTGCAGAGTGGCTGTTCCCATAGGACGTGTTACCTTGGTCGGATAGGACATTCTGGCTGGGCCCCGGGGCGGGGTTCCAGATTTAACAATAAACATACAGCACACCCAGATAAATTTGAGTTTCAGGCAGACAACAGATACATTTTGGGGAGACTTCCCTGGCAATCCAGTGGCTAAGACTCTGTGCTCCCAGTTCAGGGGGCCTGGGTTTGATCCCTGGTCAGGGAACTAGATCCAACACAGCCAAATAAATGACTTGATACAAAATTTAAAGATGCTTTTTCTTAACACAAGTATGTTCCAAATTTTGCACAAGACATGCTAGGGACTGTGTGTGTCGGGTTCTCTAGAGAAAGAGAACCAGCAGAATGAAGAGGAAGACAGACAGAGAGGCTGGAATTAGCTCAGCCATGGGAGCTGGCAAATGCAGAATCTGCAAGGCTGGCTGGAGACCCTGGGAAAAGTTGATGTTGCAGCTCAAGTACAAAGGCCACCTGGAGGCGTATTCTCCCTTCTTTGGGGGGAAACCTTGATCTTTTCTCTTAAGGCCTTCAACTGATTGGATACAGCGCACCCACACTACAGAAGCTCACCTGCTTTACTCAACATCAACTCGTTAAATGTTAATTATATCTTCACAGCAATGTCAAGAACCATGTTTGGTCAAAACCCAGCATCATGGCCTAGCTCTATGGACACATAAAGTTAACTGTCACAGGATGTTTTTGTCATGTTTTTTGTTTGCTTATTGTTTTGGCTGAGCTCTGTGGCATGTGGGATCTTAGTTTGTGACCAAGGATCAAACCTGTGCCCCTGTACTGGAAGCTTTGAGTCTTAACCACTGGACCACCAGGGAAGTCTATTGGCCTCATTCATCTGAAATTTAAGTTTGACTGGGTATACTGTATTTATGGGCTTTCCAGGCTAGTGGTAAAGAACCCGCCTGCCAATGCAGGAGACAAAAGAGATGTAGGTTCGATCCCTGCGTCGGGAAGATCCACTGGAAGAGGGCTTGTCAATCCACTCTGATATTCTCGCCTAGAGAATCCGATGGACAGAGGAACCTGGTGGGCTACAGTGCATGGGGTTGCAGAGTCGGATACAACTGAAGTGACTTTGCATGCACGCACTGTATTTTATCTGATGCACAGACCCACTGTCCATCCACATGCCTACAGAGCAGCTCCATTCCCCGCAGAGAAGCACCTGGTCAAGTGTGCACCTTTGTGGAGCCCTGTCAAGGAAAGTAGAATGGGATTGTCTCCCCACTTCCTTCTGGGTGGTGTTCAAATGGGGAAGAGTGTGTCAGAGGCCAGATATGAGTCATTCTCTGCCCACGCAATGGAGGCAGCATCCATTCGGAGCAGGGGTGGGGGTAGGTAATGAGATCCACCGCTGCAGAGCCATAAAGGTGACTCATCCCTCCTAGACAAAGGCTTCTCTGCAGGCTGGGGGTTTAGAGCAGAGGTCTGCTCAGGTCTCATGAGCGGAAGGGAATTATCCAGCCAGGTCAGGGGCAGGGGTGTGCCGTGACTGGGGAGGACTGAACACATTCAAGGCTCTTGTAGTTGCAAGGAGCAGAAGCCACCTGCCTTAAGTGAATTTGTTGGCGCTTCACACAGAGACACTTAAGAGTCAGAAGTGCCGGAGTTCAGCCTGTCACTACCTCTCAGCTCTGCTCTCTGGGAACTGAGAGTCTGAGATCCTGGATCCTGAGAGACAGGAATTAGCCAGATGGCAGCAGGCATTGTCTTCTGCGCATTTAACAGAGGAGGAAGCTGGAGGCCAGAGCTGTTAGATCTCACAGCTTGTTCTTACTCTTTGTTTCAGTCAGTCAGTCATATCTGACTCTTTGCAACACCATGGACTGTGGCCCAGCAGGCTCCTCTGGCCATGGGATTTCCCAGGCAAGAACACTGGAGTGGGTTGCCATGCCCTTCTCCAGGGGATCTTTCCAACCCAGGGATTGAACCCTTGTCTCTTGCATTGGCAGGTGGACTCTTTACCACTGAGACACCATCCTCCCTAATAAGAGACTTAAAAATATATATATCATTAATTGTTGTGATGGAGAATCAGCCTAATGCTAAAATTTTGCATACTCATAAAAATGCTATTGTTGTAAAGCAACTATACTCCAATAAAAATTAATACAATTAAAAAAAAAAAAAAAAAAACAACGGGACTTCCCTGGTGGTCCAGTGGTGGGGACTTTGCCTTCCAAATGCAGGGGGTGTAGGTTCCATCCCTGATTGGGAAGCTGGGGTCCCACATGACTTGAGGCCAAAAAAACCAAAGCATGAAACAGAAGCAATGTTGTAACAAATTCAGTAAAGACTTAAAAAACGTTTTTTAATGGGCTTCCCTGGTGGCACAGTGGATAAGGCTCCACCTGCCAATGCGGGGGACACAGGTTTGACCCCTGATCTGGGAGGACCTCCTAGGCCGCAGAGCAGCTGAGCCAGTGTGCCACAACTGCCGTGCCTGGGCTCTGGAGCCGCGGAGCCGCAGCTACTGAAGGCTGCGTGCTGTAGAACCTGGGCTCCACCACAGGAGGAGCCACTGCCAGGAGAAGCCCGAGCACCGCAGTGAAGAGGAGCCCCGCTCTCTGCAACGGGAGAAAGCCCAGCAGTGAAGCCCCAGCACAACCAAAAGCAGAATTTAAAAAACTTGAAAAAAAAAGAATGAAGCCGCTGGGAACCCTCTTGACAGTTCAGTATTAGGATTCTGTCCGCACTTTCGCTGCCGCGGCTGTGGGTTCAATCCCTGGTTGGGGAACTAAGGTCCCACAAGCTGTGTGGTGCAGCCAAAAAAAAAAACCAGAGCCATCAGTTGACTTTCAAATAGCATTTAATGGATGAAGGAGCACTGCAGTCCCTGTTATGCCGCACCACAACATCACCTCATGCTTAGTGGCTTAAATCAACTCACATCTGCTAACAAGAGTCCAGGCTTGCCTCAGGTGCTATTGATGGCAGCTACGTTTGCACAAGGAAGACCCTTGCTTAGGGGAAGAGAAGTGTCTCCCTAGCTCTGACCTCGCTTTTCTGCCTCTCTTCTGCTCACCTCCAGGTCTCCGTCCCTGTGTCTGGGAGCCATGGAGCCCACTGCCAGTGACTTACAGCTGGTGCCTGGAGCCACCAAGGACATCCTGGCTGCAGATGCCACGTGCTGCCGGCCGGCCCTCTCCACTGTCCTGGCCACCAGCGTCATCCTCGTCACCCTGGGAGTCCTTGTGGGTGAGTGGCCACGGGCTCGCTTGGGTCCACACACCAGGAGACTGGCAGAAAGATGGTTAGGAGTCACTCAGGGGTGTCCCAGAGCAAAGGGTCGAGCGTACAGGCCACGGAGGCCACCAAGAGCAAGGCAGGGGGGCCCAGCGCTGGATGTTGCTGCACTTAGCACCAGGCTGGGCACTGGGAGCCTGGGCATCGTGGTAATACCTGCAAATTTCAGGTCTCCCACATATGGAGTTCTTAATGAAGATTCATGGCCAGGGTGAAATGGAGACCAGTAGGGAAATGAACTTATTTTGAGAAATTTGGAAAGTCCCCCAAAATATAAGAAATGAGTGAGCAGTTGTTAACTTTCCCACCTCCCACAGTCAACAGTGGCCCCCACTTTATTATTATTACTTTTTGCCATGCCACACGGCGTGCTGGATCTGAGTTCTCCAACCAGGAACTGAATCCATGCTCCTGCTGTGGAAGCACCGAATCTTAA
This sequence comes from Oreotragus oreotragus, assembly GCA_006410675.1. Classification (NCBI taxonomy): domain Eukaryota; kingdom Metazoa; phylum Chordata; class Mammalia; order Artiodactyla; family Bovidae; genus Oreotragus; species Oreotragus oreotragus. Next base: position 69,153 of record SJYX01017141.1, read on the forward strand.
CCACTGGACCCCCAGGGAAGTCCCTCTCACTTCATACAAAATAAGGCTTCCCAGGTGGCGCTAGTGGTAAAGAACCCACCTGCCAATCCAGGAGGCATAAAAGACATGGATTCGATCCCTGGGACCGAAGATCCCCTGAAAGAGATGGCAACCCACTCCAGTATTCTTGCCTGGACAATTCCATGGATAGAGGAGCCTGGTGGACTACAGTCCATGGGGTCGAAAAGAGTCGGACACGACTGAGCGCACACCCACACATACAAAATGATGACCTGCTGTGAATGCTGTGGGCTGCAGTTACAGGAACACACAGAGGTCTTTTTATGTCAGTGGAAGGCTCCAGCAGACACCTGCCAACTGCACAGAGTTCCAGGGCTGCCCCACACCTCCGCATGGTAGCCCTGAGCCCCAGTGCCATTTAGACTTAATTTAAATGACAGGTAAAATCCAGTTCCTCCATCCCTGCCAGCCACATTTCACGGGTGCCTCGTGGTTCCTGCAGGCGACGCTCAGATCTAGGACCTTCCGCCACCACGGGAAGTTCTGCTCTGACCCGAGCTCCTTCTGAGATGAGTTTCTTAGTTCTGTGTTGGGGTGTGAAAGTCATCCTTCGTTCATGAAATGATGATGGTAACTGGCAGTTTTGGGGGGAAATGGTGTCATGTGGCAAAATAATAAGTTGGCAACCCAATGTGGGATGTATATATTTTAATATTACAATGTGTATATTTTTAATATATATTTAAAGTGTATAGATGTATGTTAGTGAATATCTGGAATAGCTGCAAGTCTGGCATGGCTGATGGATGCCCTCTGATGGCTGTGAGGTGAAGCGCAGGAAAACTGGTTTTGTGTGTGCGTGGGCGTGTGCCCCCCCCCACCCCAACCCTGTCCCCCGGAAGGAGTCAGTTTCACAACTCCATTCTAGAAGCACAGATACATTCTGGGACAACAGTTAGATCAGATCTCCAGCAGAACCTCTGAAGCCAAGGAAGGCTTTCAGTTCAGTTCAGTTGCTCAGTTGTGTCTGACTCTTTGCGACCCCATGAATCGCAGCACGCCAGTATTGCAGGCAGGAGGAGAAGGGGACAACAGAGGATAAGACAGTTGGATGGAATCACTGAAATCAATGGACATGAGTTTCAACAGGCTCCGGAAAATGGTGAAGGACAGGGAAGCCTGGCATGCTGCAGTCCATGGGGTCGCAGAGTTAGACATGATTGAGCAACTGAAAAACAATACTGAGAAATGCAACAACGTAAGGCACATTCAGGAGGGTGCAAGTTTATTTTTCTTTGAAGTGTTTGTTGATGCTCCCCTGCATGTTTGTGAACAGAAGGATGTCAAGGGACTCCACAAAAAAGCACAGGCTGGAGAAATTAAAGGTTTCATTGGGATTGATTCTGATATTTTCTGATATGAAAAACCAGAGGCCCCCGAATTGGTACTGAAAACAGATTTCTGTGATGTAAATGACTATGTTTCGCAGGTTATGGAGCTTCTACAGAAATGGTATATTGTGGATGCCTCTCACGAAGTGAAAGAACTGTACGTGCCACAAAATAAACTTCATTTGACAAAAACAGATACAGAAACCTTACTGGCACTGAAAATTAATAAAGTGGGTATGTAGTGGGTGCAGGTTTTGGCAGAAGACTGGGCAACCCCACTGAATGGCTTTATGAGAGAAAAGGAGGGCTTGTAGTACCGTACCTTCATTTCGATTATCTTCTGGATGAGGCTGTCATTAACTTGTCAGTACCCTAAAGTCTCAACAGCTACTCAAGAAAACAGACTAGATGGCTGCATGGCATCTGCTCTGATATACAAGGGCCTCTGTGTGGTTATTCTTCGAAATCCAGAGTTTTTTGAGCACAGGAAGGAGGAGCACTGTGCCAGGAAATGGGAAAAAACATGCAAGAACCACCCTTACATTAGGATGGTTATGGAACAAGGAGATTGGCTGATTGAAGGAGATCCTCAAGTCTTAGACTGAATTTATTGGAATGATGGTCTTGATCAATATTGTTTTACTCCTACTGAGCTATAGCATAAGTTTAAAGATATGAATGCAGATGAGGTCTTTGCATTTCAATTACACAACCCGGTGCATGACGGCCATGCTCTATTAATGCAAGATACCCATAAGCAACTTCTAGAGAGGGGCTAGGTGTCCTGTCCTTCTCCTTCACCCTCTTGGTGGCTGGACAAGGGATGATGATGTTCCTCTTGAGGTGGTGGATGAAGAAGCATGCTGCATTGCTGGAGGAAGCAATCCTGAATCTTGAGACCACAGTGGTGGCCATCTTCCTATGTCCCATGATTTATGCTGAACCAACTGAGGTCCAGTGGCATTGTAGAGCACGGATGGTTGTGGGAGCCAACTTTTACATTGTTGTATGAGACTTTGCTGGCATGCCCCATCCAGAAACAGGGAAGGAGCTTTATAAGCAGGCTCATGGCACCCAAATGTTGACTACGGCCCATGGTCTGATCACCTTGGATATAGTTCCCTTACAAGATGCAGCTTATAACAAGAAAAAGAGGCAGATGGACTACTGTGACACTGAGCACCATGAAGACTTTGAATTTAGTCTTAAAAACACAAATGCAAAAACTTTACTTAAGAAGGCCAGAAATCTCTTGAAGGTTTCATGGCTCCAAAGGCCTGGACTGGGCTGATGCAGTACTACAAATCCTTGCAGAAAGTTTAAGTTGTTAACCTAGTAATTTTACCTTTGACACCTCATTGAGTAACAAGAGGAGACAGGTACTTACTGTTGGCATTTCTTTGTGTTGGTATCTGTCTGGACATGCTTCCTAAGGAGTTGGATACAACTGAGCGACTTCACGTTCACTTTTCACTTTCATGCGCAACCCACTCCCGTATTCTTGCCTGGAGAATCCCAGGAATGGGGAAGCCTGGTGGGCTGCCACCTATGGGGTCCCACAGAGTTGGACATAACTGAAGCGACTTAGCAGCAGCAGCATTATAGTTATATTCCTACAGTACAGTTTTAAAATCTTGTCTTTTTGTATTATATTCATACTTCTGTATTATCATTTTTTCAAGCTATTATATCAGTTGTAACCAGTAGTATACACTTTGAATCTCACTTTTCATCTCTTGAAAAAAGAAAAGTCCACTAAACAATAAACTTGGCTAGACCTTGTTTTGGGAATTTAAAAGAAAAAAAAAAAACACTGATGTTTGACTACCAAAAAAAAATTAAACAAACAATAGTATTGAAAATATTTGCGTGTAAAGTTAAAGCAGTTCTTAGAGGGGAATGTATACTTTCAATTGTTTTTTAGAAAGAGTGGGTAAAAGTTGATGAGACAGGCATGTAGCTAAAGAAGTTAGGAAAACACAATGAGATAAGTCCACAGAAAGTAAAAGGAAGAAAATGATAAAGAAAAAAGAAACTAAAAGCCAAAGGTACAATCAAATGGATTTTTCAAAAGCCAAAAGTTGGATATTTAAAAATACTATTAAAAGTGACAACCTCTGGCAAGATGGATCAAGAAAAAGAATAAAGGAGGTAAACAAACACATCAGAAATTTTCAAAGATTTTTTAAAATTATGAACAATCTTATGCCATTTAATTAGGAAATACACACAATGAAAATAACTGACAAAATTTTAACCTAAAACTAATTCAAGAAATAGGAAGCCTGGATAGTCCTATTTTAAAAAATAATTGAATCAACAAATAAAAATCTTAATACACATGCACACAAACACATATACATATATACCTGAGTCAAGATATATAATCTACCAGACTTTAAAGAAATAACATTATTCTAATCTTATATAAATTCTTCCAGGGTATGAAAAAAAAGGCAATATTTTTGATATAATTGAGATTCTAAAGCTATTCAAAGATAGTATAAGAAAGATAAGAGGCTACTTTTGCCCATACATACATACATACTACACAAAATATTAGCAAATGAAATTCACAAGAGTGTCAGAGTAGACCAAAAAACATAACCCTCCTATGTTGTCATCAAGAAAACCACTTTAAATATAAATGTCATAATGGAATTTTTAATGACCAAGTTGGGTTTATACAAGAATGGTTTACATTAGAAAGTCTATGCATATACTTTATCACATTAACATACTAAAGGAGAAAAATCATATAAACTTCTCACAACATGAGGAAAAGTTATTTGATAAGATTCAAAATTCATTCATGATTAAAATATATAAAAATAAGTATCGAAGGGTATCTCTTGACCTGAAAAAAAGTATATGCCAAAAATTATTAGCAAATATTACTTTTAAGGGTAAAAAATGAAATTATAAGCATTAGTTTTAGAATGAGGAAAAATGATACTATGACTGCTTTTGTTCAACACTGTACCAGAGCACTTAACCAACAGAGTGAGACAAGAAAAGGATTTAAGTAAAAAGATTAAAAAAGGAACAAAACTGTTATCATACATATGCAATGTCTGTCCACATAGAAAGTCCCAACTGTACACAGAAAAACAAACACAAAAACCATCAACATATGATATATGAGAACACAGTGAGGTGGCTCAATGAGTTCAACATCTCACTCAATTACATTGCTAAACACCAGCAAGAAGTGAAACTAAATTCCCCCAAAATTTAGTTCCTTTGCCGAGTTTAGGATTTACCTCTCTATTCAAAATGTTATTCCTTTTCTTGTCCCATACCTGTTCTTCTCAGGATTGAGGAGCATCAAAGAAAAAGGGGGACCGAAATAGCAGGATCCTATGCGGTCTCCCGGGTATAAATTTGTTCCATTTCCCTCACTGCTTGTTTGTCAGAAATAATCTTCATTCAGTTTCCTTGACCTTCTCTGAGTTCTGGAGGGCAGATTCAAACAGCTGCTAACCAGAGAAGGGAGGGAATGCAGTAACAAAGGAGAAACAGTCAAAAAAACAATAGTGCAGTGTCCTGGTTCCTTCTCAAGGAACATACATTATATATAACAATGACTTTGAGCTCTTCTGTAGGAACTAAGGCCCCCACCCACATGGAGGACGCTAACTTTGGGCTGAGCACAAGCTTCCTGGAACACCACCTTGGTACCTAACCGCCAACCAACCAGAAGAAAGTCTGCCAACAGTGGAAGATGATAGACTCTGAAAGTCTCAGTCATGTCCGACTTTTTGCGACCGCATGGACTGTAGCCTGTCAGGCTCCTCTGTCCATGGGGATTCTCCAAGCAAGAATACTGGAGTGGGTAGCCATTCCTCTCCAGGGGATCTTCCCAACCCAGGGATTGAACCCAGGTCTCCCACATTGCAGGCAGATTCTTTACCATATAAGCCACCAGGGAAGCCCAAAGACTCTGACCCCCTCCTCAAATGATTCTCCCTTTAAAAACCTTTCATGGACAAGCCGAATTTTTAGAATTGGTTTTGGGGCACAAATTCAAACAAAGCTGTTATATTAAAATTATGTAGATTTGGTATAGGGACCAATGGACTATAACAGAGAACTCAGAAACACATACACACTTGAATGAATACTCAGCATGTGACAGAGATGTCATTCAGATCACTGATGAAAGAATACTTATTCAACAAAACAGGCTGAGATAACTAATGGTTCTTATGAATAAAGATGAAATCGAATCTTTGTCCCTCACCATACATAAAAAAATAATTCCAAATGGAACAGAGACTTAAATATGAAAGATAAAACTAGAACTGTTGAAGAAACTATAAAAGAACACCTTCATGACTTCAAGGTTGGGAAGGAGTTTTTAAACAAAAAAGCAAACTGTGTTAATCATTAATGATAAGATCCCTGGTGGCTCAGATGGTAAAGCATCTGCCTACAATGCGGGATACCTGGGTTCAATCCCTGGGTCGGGAAGATCCCCTGGAGAAGGAGATGGCAATCCACTCCAGCACTCTTGCCTGGAAAATCCCATGGACGGAGGAGCCTGATAGGCTACAGCCCATGGGGTTGCAAACAGTCAGACACGACTGAGCGACTTCACTCACAGACAACTATGAAGGGGATCAGAGTATCTCACTTTAACATAAGGATTATTTTGAGTTGAAGGCAACTAAGAAACAGCAGATGCAAGAAAAGGTCTCTTCCTTCCCCTTTTGCCTAAGTGAAAGAAACCGTTACTCACTCAGTGATGTCTGACTCTTTGCGATCCCATGAACTGTAGCCCACCAGGCTCCTCTGTCCATGGGATTCTCCAGGCAAGAATATGAGTGCTGGAGTGGGTGGTCATTCCCTTCTTTACGAGATCTTCCTGACCTAGGGATCAAATCCGGGTCTCCTGCATTGCAGATTCTTTACCATCGGAGCCACCAGGGAAGCCCCTTGCCTGAAGGAAGGGTATAAATTTTCCCTTATGACAGCTTCCTCCTCCTATCTCCAGGTAGAAGAGATCCAGGAGACACTCATCACCCTAGAAACTGCCTGAGGTTGAGACGCTTGCAGACTGAGAGTCACAGGATACAGACAGGGAAGAAGGACGTGACTGAAACCAGGCAGGACCCTGTAAGGCTCCTGGGCACTGTTTGTAGAGAACAGACTCCAGTCTTCATAACCTTTGCTGAGTCCCAAAGGGCAGATTCAAACACCTACTAATAGGTAAGGGAGGGGATGGAGAGACCAGGGAGGAGCAGCCAAAAAACAACAGTGCAGGTGTTGCCAAATCTTGGCTCTCTATGTGTCAGAAATATAGAGACAGTTACGGAGGAGAAACGTCAGGGGAAGCACACTGACTGAACCCACCCACCCTGGGCAGGCCCTTTAGTAACCATTCGCATGAGCTGTTTTATGACAGGAGATCCTGGTAAGGAATACGAAACTAATAAGCCACCACCAACCGGAAGAGTTCGGGAAAGGTCAAAAGGAGACACGGCGTGTCCATCCACTTCCCAGAATCCCTCTAGCTAGCATCCATCTTGGCTTAGCCATGCTTGCCACCAGGAAAGCCTCTGAATTAGAATGAATGGCCAAAGAAAACCCGGAAAATAATCCCATCACCATATAACCACGAGACTGCCAGCCACATGGCAGAGCAGTTCTGGGTTCCCTTAACCTACTGCTCTCCACCCGGATGCCCTTTCCCAGTAAAATCTCTTGCTATGTCAGCACATGTGTCTCCTCGGACAATTCATTTCTGAGTGTGAGACAGGAGTCCACTTTTGGGTCCTGGAAGGGGTCCCCCTTCCTCCAACAGAAAGAGTGACTTCACTACTTTGCCAGGCAAAAGGGGAACACAGTAGGCTAGTGCCTCTCAAAAACTCCACCCCCTCTCCACCCCTGGTGAGTAGGGAAAGGTTTTATAGTATATGATAAGGATCAAGGCATTCAGTTCAGCTCAGTTACTCAGTCCTGTCCGATTCTTTGCGACCCCATGAATTGTAGCACTCCAGGCCTCCCTGTCCATCACCAACTCCCAGAGTGCACCCAAACTCACGTCCATCAAGTTGGTGATGCCATCAAGCCATCTCATCCTCGGTCGGACCCTTCTCCTCCTGCCCCCAATCCCTCCCAGCATCAGAGTCTTTTCCAATGAGTCAACTCTTCACATGGGGTGGCTAAAGTATTGGAGTTTCAGCTTTAGCATCATTCCTTCCAAAGAACACTTAGGGCTGATCTCCTTCAGAATGGACTGGTTGGATCTCCTTGTAGTCCAAGGGACTCTCAAGAGTCTTCTCCAACACCACAGTTCAAAAGCATCAATTCTTTGGCACTCAGCTTTCTTCACAGTCCAACTCTTACATCCATACATGACCACTGGAAAAACCATAGCCTTGACTAGATGGACCTTTGCTGGCAAAGTAATGTCTCTGCTTTTGAATATGCTATCTAGGTTGGTCATAACTTTCCTTCCAAAGAGTAAGCGTCTTTTAATTTCATGGCTGCAGTCACCATCTGCAGTGATTTTGGAGCCCCCCAAAATAAAGTCTGACACTGTTTCCCCATCTATTTCCCATGAAGTGATGGGACCAGGCCTGGGATTCGAACTCCTGACCTACGGACCCTAGCCTGCCTGCCTACCTGCCTTCCTAACCGCTAGGCTACCAAGGCTTGCTGTGGCTCAGATCATGAACTCCTTATTACCAAATACAGACTCAAATTGAAGAAAGTAGGAAAAACCACTAGACCATTCAGGTATGACCTAAATCAAATCCTTTATGATTATACAGTGGAAGTGAGAAATAGATTAACTTTTCTTCCAAGGAGGGCTTTAAGAAGCACTTAAAATTTAAAAACAATTTTAAAATTACAGTTCAAATTTGTCCCCTTCCCAGACAGCTCAGAATTTTACTCAGCGGTGTACAGTTTTATATGTGCCCTTGGCTGGACTGTTTCTCCAAGTGCGTGGGAGCCATGGGTATTTCAGAGGAAAAATGTGGGGCTTACTGGGGGCCCAGAGCATAAGGAGTTGCATCCACATAGTAGGGTTCTTGTTATCTTTCTTTTTAGTTTCTTGCAGGAGAAAACAACCATTTTCAGAATTGTTTTAGCCTGTTTGTTCTATCTATTCAATAAATAAATATCTAAATATCTATCTGGATAAATATTCATTCCAGTAAGTAGAGATGGGACCTGACTTCCATAGTGTAGATGACAGCTACTTCTATTTTTAAATTAAAAGAATTTTTTTTTATTTGGCCATGCCACATGGCTTGTGGGGTGTCTTAGTTCCCCGACCAGGAATTGAACCCAGGGGCACAGTAGTGCAAGTGCTGAGTCCTAACCACTGGGCCAAACCACATGGTATGTGGGATCTTATTTTCAGGAACAGGGATTGAACCCAAGCCCCCTGAATTGGCAGCTCAGAGTTTTGAAAGATTGCTGCTACAAGCCATGAATGATGCTGGGATTCTTGGCCTCCGGAGGAGAATTCCATCTGGGGCCAGTGATGAGGCTTGATTGCTCAGAGCTTTTTGTATAATAAAGTTTTATTAAAGTATAAAAGAGAGAAAGATTCTGACATAGACATCAGAAGGGGGTAGAAAGAGTGTCCCCTTGCTAGTTTATAGTAAGGCGTTATATACCTATTAGCAGGCTGCTAATTAGAGAAAGGAAATGCCTCAAAACTGAGAGTTGCACCAGGCCCCTCAATCACAACATGCATTTTGAGATAGCATTGTAACAACCTGAGTTATCCTCGGCCATAAAACAATTGAGTGAATCTTGAAGAAAGGCAGATTTCCAAGTAAATACATAGTTTCATTAACATAGCTTAAGAGAATGTTTCCATGAGTAAAACATACTGGTTTGTTGAGCCATTATCTTCTGAGTCTTAGGCCAAACCACTTGAAGAAAGGCAGATTCTAAGATAAATACACAGTTCATTAACATAGCTTAAGAAAAACATTTCCATAAGAAAAACTGCATTGGGTAGCTCAAGGTTTAAGAAGAGTTCAGGTGAAACCAGGTGTCCTCCTGGCAACAGAATTTTAAAAGAAAGCTCCTTTTAATTTTGCATAGAGAAGGAAGAGCAACCTCTGACACTTGCGGTTTGTTCTGACACTTACAGTCTATTTCCTCTGCCTGGGGACCTCTAGCCTCTATTGGACCACCAGGGAAGTCCCCCTGTTTTTAAGATTTAGCAATTATGATCATTTTTGACTGGGGGCCCCTTTGCCAGTCTTGCGTATTTTTTGACAGAAACAGGTGTTTTCATGTGCTCTGTAGGGTTATGTTCTTCACTTTAAGACATTTAATGTTCTTTGCTGTATGTGGTCCCCACAGTGTTTCCAACAGTTGGAAGCCGTGTTATTCAGAGGGTGGCATCATGGGTGGGGGTCTGAGGGTCCTGGTATCCCTGACTGTGGCCATGCCCCTGTCATACTAGGTGCCCCCTTCCAGGGAAAGTGAAAGTGTTAGTCACTCAGTTGTGTCCGATTCTTTACCACCCTGTGGACTGTAGCCCACCAGGCTCCTCTGTCCATGGGATTCTCTAGACAAGAATACTAGAGTGGGTAGCCATTCCCTTCTCCAGGGGATCCTCCTGACCCAGGGATCGAACCGTGGTCTCCTGCTTTGCAGGTGGATTCTTTATCATCTGAGCCACCAGGGAGGAGGTGGGAAATGCCCCAAAGTTGAGGTAAGGTCTTTTAAGGCCATTTCAGCCATTTTTGGCTGAAGTTGACCCAGGGCCCTGGGCCAGGTGTTTCTAGGGGGAGCCAGCCTTCCCCTTAAGGGAACCTGGGGACACCTGGGGCTTTTATGCTGGACCTGGGGGCCTTCAGGTGAGTGAGGGGTGAGAGTGGATGAGAGGGCACGTAGTGACTTCCCTGACGGTCCAGTGGTTAGGACTTGCAGGGGATACAGGTTTGATCCCTGGTAGGGGAGCTATGATCCCACATGCCTGGTGGTCAGAAACCAAAATCATAAAGCAGAAGCAATGTTGGAACAAATTCAATAAAGACTTAAAAAAAAATAGTCCTCTTAAAAAAGAAAAAAAAAGAGCACTGTTCATAGCCACTCAACCCCCAGGGAGTCAGCCCACCCCATTAGCTGGGAGGACCAGCCCTGGGGAGGCGGGGCCTCGGAGGCCCGCTGCGCTGACGGAGCCCTGCCGCGTGCAGTGGGCGCTCTCACGGAGCCCTGGTCTCGTCCGCAGCCTCGCTCTCTACACAGGGCGTCGACGTAGAGCACACGGCCGAGCTGCGTGGGATCCGGTTTGCGCCCAGCTTGCAGCAGGAGACCTCAGAGTACTACCGCACGCTCACGCCCGCTCTGGAGATGCTGGTGAGGGTCCTGGGAGCCAGGGGTGGCGGCGGCCAGTGGTGGCCAGGGGCTCTGACCGAGGCAGCAGGGCAGAGGCGAGGCTGAGGAAGGGAGAAGGGGCCGTGGGATGCACAGGGCGCGGCTGGTGCTTTCTGGAAAGCAGGGGATGGCAGCTTCGGGTGGGAACCTCCGTCTACAAGACCCATAGGTCTTATTGAAAGGTTGTAAACTGCATTTCAGTAGAGAAATCAGAACTTTCCTATGTGGCTGGTGGGAATCTGAAAAGGGGCAGCCTCTGTGGAAAGCAGTGTTTCAGTTTGACCCTGATGCTGGGAAAGATTATGGGCAGGAGGAGAGGGGGTGGCAGAGGATGAGATGGTTGGATGGCATCACCAACTTAATGGACTTGAGTTTGAGGAAACTCCGGGAGTTGGTGATGGACAGGGAAACCTGGCGTGCTGTAGTCCATGGGGCTGCAAAGAATTGGACACGACTAAGCGACTGGATGATGAACAGCAATACCACCTGACCCAGCTATTCCGTTCCTGGGTGTCTGCCCCAGAGAAACAAAAATGTGTGTCCACACAGAAGCCTGCATGTGGCGCTCCCAGCACATGAGCCATGATATCCCCCAAGTGAAAGCAGCCGGACTGTCCATCAGCAGCTAGTGGACAAACAGCTGGGAGCCCTCCACGCCCGGGGGCGCCACCCAGCCCTCACACCCACTACCAAGTGGGGAGAACGTGCTGCTCAGTGAGAGACACAGACACAGAAGGACACAGGGGTGACTCCACTGGTGGGGAACGTCCAGAACAGGCCAATCCACAGACACAGAGAGCGGGTTCCTGGTGGTCAGGGGCTGGGGAGGGGCTAGGGGGTAACTGGTAATGGGCTTCTTTGGGAGTGATGAGAATGTTTTAAAATCGTGGTGAGTTGTACAAATCTGTGAATGTGCTAAAACCCTATCTAACTGTATACTTTTAAAAGGTGAGTTTTTATGGTAGGTGACTTACGCCTTTTTTTTTTTTTGCTGCGTTGTGTGTCGTGTTGAACTTCCCTGCCTGGGAATTGAACCCGTGCCCCCTGCAGTAGAAGCACAGAGGCTTAACCACTAGACCACCAGAGAAGTCCAACTTATGCCTCACTTGTTTTTCTTTTTTGGCCATGCCATGTGGCATGTGGGATCTTAGTTCCTCTGAAAGTGAAAGTGTTAGTCACTCAGTCGTGTCCGACTTTTTGCGACCCCCATGCACTATAGCCCACCAGGCTCCTCTGTCCATGGGATTCTCCAGGCAAGAATCCTAGAGTGGGTTTCCATTTCCTTCTTCAGGGGATCTTCCCCACCCAGGGATCAAACCCAGGGCTTCCACATTGCAGGCAGATTCCCCTTACCAGGCATGGAACTAATGCCCACTGCAGTGGAAGCTCAGTCTTAAACACTGGACCTCTAGGGAAGTCCAAATTCATCCGTTTTTAAAGTGACATTTAGTACATTCACAGAGTTGTGCAACTAACACCTCTAATTCCAGGGGCTTTCATCACCCCCAAAGGAAACCCTGTCTCCCCATCAGCAGCCACCCCCACCCACTCCCAGCCCCTGACCACCAGGAACCCGCTCTGCTCTCTGTGTCTGTGATCGGCCTGCTCTGGACGGTTCCCGTCAGTGGAGGCACGCCCCGTGCGTCCCTCTGTGTCTGCCTCTCTCACTGGGCACCGTGCCCTCAGGGTCCGTCCACGTGGTCGTGAGTGTCAGGGCTTCACCTCTGCTCATGGCTGAGTGATGCTCCCGTGTGTGGAGGGACCACGTTTCCACATCGTGTGCTGGTGGAGCTGTGTCTCCATAGGCGCGATCTGGGACTGCCCAGCCCATCACTCACTCAGCAGGGTGAGCTGACTGCACACATGGAGTTGAAGAGGGGGCGCTTTTCTCCCCTCCCCCACTCTCCCACCCCAGGGCCTCCATGGGGTCTCACATTTGTGGCTGTGGTTTCTCTTGCAGTTTGTCAGCAGCTTTCAAGAGACAGAGCTGGAGTCCAGCTGCGTGGGCTGCACGGTGCTGAGTTACTGGTGAGTGAGGGCCTCCTGGGGGCAAAGGATCTTGGGGGACCCCTGGATTTGCAGAGAATTCCAGCTGAGAAGTGCCCTCCCTCTCAAGGCCAATGTCCTCCCCACCAGGGAGGGCAACGCCAGCGTCCTGGTGCGTTTCCGGCTGCACTTTCTGCTGCTGGCCCTGTGGACGCCGAGCCCAGGCCTGGAGGAGCAGCTATTGCAGCGGGGACTTCATGCGAGGCTGCAGGGCCTTGGCATCCCCCTGGCCTCCTATGGCACCATTGTGTCTGCCCAGCTCACAGGTGAGTGACCCCAGGGTTGTGGCATCCCCCAGGCCCCTGTGGCACCCTCATGTCTGCCCAGCTCACAGGGGAGTGACCCCAGACACAAGGAGACTTTGGGAGGGACGCACTTGGAGAGGGGAGCTAGGTGGAAGTTGCATTAAACTTGATACTTTGCATAATCGACCCTTTCGGTGACAAGGAAACATATATGCATTGCTTTACCTTCAGTGGTAGACACCACAGGGTGGCAACTTGTAATTATTTTCATCTTTGCCACCCCTTGGGTCTCTGTCAAGATGACTCAACCTGGCTATCATAGCACAAAAGAAGCAAAGACAATATATAAACAAATGGACACTTATCTGTGTATCAATAAAACTTTCTTTATAAAAACAAGTGGTGGGCCAGATTTGGCCCCTTGCCCCCTGGTATAGAACTAAGCGTAAATGTTATGCTCTAAAATTCTAAGATTACTGTGTGTTGGGATTTGAGAGCCAGATGTGATTTCAGAGTGTGCAGATTAAAAGATTGTTGCCTTGACCTGGCATTGGAGGACATTTACAGTCCCTTTCTACCACCCCTGACACGCTTGGTGTCTTAGTAACCTCGCCAGTGCTAAGAGAGATTTCTGCACAGATGAAATTGTTTCAGGTCTACACTATCCACTCTGTCAGCCACCTGCCCCATGTGGCTGTTGTGCTCTTATTATGAGGAACAGAATATTTTATCTGATTTTATCTTAGTTAAGTTAGAATTTAAGTGGCTCCCAGGTGGACAGTGCAGTTCTCTGCTTTGCAATATGATGTTGTCAAAGAAATTCGCCACTCGCTAAATAGTCTTATCTCTTCGTTTTGCTGCAGGAAGCCAGAAGGGGCCGCTGACAGAAAGAGACTTAAAATCAGGTATGTTTTGATGAATGGATAAAGGAAACGTGGTGCTTACACCACACATGTACACGTATACACAATGGAATACTACTCAGCCATAAAAAAGACTGAAATGATGCCATTTGCAGCAACCTGGATGGACCTAGAGATTCCCATACTAGAAGCAAGTCAGGCAGAGAAAGATGAATACTATATGACATCACTTATATGTGGAATTTAAAGATGTTACAACAAACTTATCTACAAAACACACTCGCAATATTGAGAACAGATTTGGGATTGCCAAGGTGGAGGAGGGTCAGGGAGGGAAGGATTATGGGTTTGGGATTAGCAGAGGCAAACTATTATATATAGGATGGATAGACAATGAAGTCCTACTGTACAGTCCCTGTGCTATACAGGGAACCATTAATATGTTCAATGTCCTGAGACAAAACATAATGGAAAAGAACGTATACGTGTATAACTGAATCACTTTGCTACACAGCAGGACTGAACACGTAATAGACCAACTATTGTTATTGTTTAATCGCTCAGTTGTGTCTGACTCTTTGCAAACCCATGGACAGCAACACGCCAGGCTTCCCTGTCCACTATCTCCAGGAGCTTGCTCAAATTCGTGTCCATTGAGCCATCCAACCATCTCATCCTCTGTCATCCCCTTCTCCTCCTGCCTTCAGTCTTTCCCAACATTATGATCTTTTCCAGTGAGCCGACTCTCTACATCAGGTGGCCAAAGTATTGGAGCTTCAGCTTCAGCATCAGTCCTTCCAATGAGTAGTCAGGGTTGATTTCCTTTAGGATTGACGGGTTGGATCTTCTAAATGTCCAAGTGATTCTCAAGAGTCCTCCAGCACCACAGTTCAAAGGCATCAGTTCTTCAGCGCTCAGCCTTTTTTATTTTCCAGTTCTCACATGTATTCGTGACTACTGGAAGATCCATAGCTTTGACTATATGGACCTTTGCAGGTAAAGTAATGTCTCTGCTTTTTAATATGCTGTCTAGGTTTGTCAACGCTTTTCTTCCAAGGAGCAAGCGTCTTCTAATTCCATGGCTGCAGTCACCGTCTGCAGTGATTTTGGAGCCCAGAAAATAGAGTCTGTCACTGCTTCTATTGTTTCCCCATCTGTTTGCCATGAAGTGATGGGACTGGATGCCATGATCTTTGTTTTTTGAATGTTGAGTTACAAGCCAACTTTTTCACTCTCCTCTTTCACCTTCATCAAGAAGCTGTTTAGTTCCTCTTCACTTTCTGCCATTAGGGTGGTGTCATCTACATATCTGAGGTTATTGATATTTCTCCCAACAATCTTGATTCCAGCTTGTGATTCATCTAGCCTGGCATTTTACAAGATGTACTCTACCTGTAAGTTAAATAAGCAGAGTGACAATATACAGTCTTGACATAGTCCTTGCCCAATTTTGAACCAGTCTGTTCCATGTCCACTTCTTACTGTTGCTTCTTGACCTGCATACAGGTTTCTCAGGAGGCAGGTAAGGTGTTCAGGTATTCCCATCTCTTTAAGAATTTTCCACAGTTTTTTTGTGATCTGTACAGCCACAGGATTTAGCATAGTCAATGAAGCAGAAATAGATATTTTTCTGGAATTCTCTTGTTTTTTTTCTATGACCTAGTACATGTTGGCAATTTGATCTCTGGATCCTCTGCCTTTTCTAAATCCAGTTTGAACATCTGGAAATTCACAGGTCACATACTGTTGAAGCCTAGCTTGTAGGATTTTGAATATTACTTTGCTAGCATGTGAAATGAGTGCAGTTGTGTAGTAGTCTGAACATTTTTCTTTGGGATTGGAATGAAAACTGCCCTTTTTCCAGTCCTTTGGCCACTGCTGAGTTTTCCAAATTTGCTGCCATATTGAGTGCAGGACTTTAACAGCATCATCTTTTAGGATTTGAAATAGCTCAACTGGAATTCCATCACCTTCACTAGCTTTGATCGTAGTGATGCTTCGTTAGGCCCACTTGACTTCACACTCTGGGATGCTCTAGGTAAGTGACCACACAATTGTGGTTATCCAAGTCATTAAGATCTTTTGTGTATAGTTTTTCTGTGTTCTTGCCACCTCTTCTTAATATCTTCTGCTTCTGTTAGGTCCATACTGTTTCTGTCCTTTATTGCGCCCATCTTTGCATGAAATGTTCCCTTGGTATCTCTAATTTTCCTGAAGAGATCTCTAGTCTTTCCCATTCTATTCTTTTCCTCTGTTTCTTTGCATTGTTCACTCACAAAAGCTTTCTTATCGCCCCTTACTATTCTCTGGAACTCTGCATTTAAATGGGTATATCTTTCCCTTTGTCCTTTGCTTTTTGCTTCTCTTCTTTTCTCCTCTATTTGTAGGTCCTCCTCAGACAACCATTTTGCCTTTTTGGATTTCTTTTTTTGGAGATGGTTTTGATCACCACCTCCTGTACAGTGTTACAAACCTCCATCCATAGTTCTTCAGCACTCTATCAGATCTAATCCCTTAAATCTATTTGTCACTTCCATTGTATAATCATAAGGGGTTTGCTTTAGGTCATACCTGAATGGCACAGTGGTTTTCCCTACGTTCTTCAATTTAAGTCTGAATTTTGCAATAAGGAGTTCATGATCTCAGCCACAGTCAGCTCCTTGTCTCTCTCTTTCTTTTCTTTTTTTTTTTTCGCTGACTATATAGAGCTTCTCCATCTTCGGCTGCAAAGAATATAATCAATCTGATTTCAGTATTGACCATCTGGTGATGTCCAGGTGTGGAATCATCNTTTTGCAATAAGGAGTTCATGATCTCAGCCACAGTCAGCTCCTTGTCTCTCTCTTTCTTTTCTTTTTTTTTTTTCGCTGACTATATAGAGCTTCTCCATCTTCGGCTGCAAAGAATATAATCAATCTGATTTCAGTATTGACCATCTGGTGATGTCCAGGTGTGGAATCATCTCTTGTGTTGTTGGAAGAGGTATTCGCTATGATCAGTGCGTTCTCTTGGCAAAACCCTGTTAGCCTTTGTCCTGCTTATAAATCAACTGTACTTCAATTTTTAAAAATCAAGTATTTTTTTTCAGCCCCTTGCCCTCTGCCCAGTTTTCTCTGTTTGCAAACACCAAGACAGGTTTCTTGAAGCGTCTTTAAGGCACACAAAGGAAATCCCTCAAACACAGTAAATGCTAGTTCTGTGCACCAGCCTTTTATGGGGGAGATGGAGTCATAGTCCTGTGTGAGCAAAGGATTTAAAAAATGAGGCACTTTTAACTGTTCAGAGCTAAGCATAGTTAGAAGAAGGCATTATATTTTTTAAAGTGATGTAATGTTTTTGTTAAAAGACAGAAAGCAAACAGTTTTTGGGGGAAAAAGAGTCTGGACCACCTAGAATTTCTCTGCTTTAAATATCCTGACGCCCTCTCAGCCGGCTCACAGCATGTGTATCACACAGTGTCCGCCTCTTCGTGACCCCACGGGCTGCAGCCCAGCAGCCTCCTCTGTCCTTGGGATTTCCCAGGCAAGGATACCCGAGTGGGTTGCCATTTCCTTCTCCAGGGGATCTTCCTGTCCCAGGGATTGAACCCACGTCTCTTGCATCTCCTGCATTGGCAGGTGGATTCTTTTACATTTATCCAGCTTTACATCAATGGTTCCCAACTAGGGGTGATCCTGCCCCCAAGGGACACTTGATGATGTCTGGGAACATTTGTAGTCGTGACGGCTGGGGGCTCCTGGCATCCAGAGGTGGTGGGGTCGTGCTGCTCTCCACCCCACGGTGCCCAGGATGGCCCCCCACCCTGCAGAGAATGACTGACCCTAATGTGAACCTACACTTCAGTGGCAAATTTTATGTTATATGTACTCTACTCCAATTAAAAAAAGTAATTTCACCTTTTTTTTTTTAATGGATGGTAGAAATGTAAAAAGTACACATGTGGGACATGTATGCTTGGGTTGCAAGCCCTGGCCTGGGTGCTGACTGGCATTCTTGTGTGTTATGTGTGTGTATTGACTCTGAGAAGATTGTTTCAGAAAGACTCAGTGAAAAGAAAGCAGAGAAGTGCTGTTTTTCCTGCTCTGCAGTTTCTGCCTGGAGGGAGAAATCTCTGTGCGGACAGGAGAGAGGGAGTGAGGCCAGGCACCTGGTTCTTGTCTGCCCTCAGGCCGCTGTCCAGGGAATGCCTTTTCCTGCGGAAACAGCCAGTGCGTGACCAAGATGAACCCAGAGTGCGATGACACAGCGGACTGCTCCGACGGCTCCGACGAGGCCCACTGCGGTCAGTCTGCCTGTCTGAACTGGCCCACAGGTCACATGGCCTTTCCGGGGTCAGCTGCTGGCTCTGCGCTCTGGCCCACGGTGCCCATCACATGCAGACATGTGGGTCTGGCATTCACTGGAGCTGGGCAGAGAAAGGGAGGGAGCACCTGTGATATGACAAGAAACATGAGCAGAAGGGAGAGCTCGAGGTGTGGGGTGAGAAGGGAAGATATCAGGCTGATAAGGGGTCCTGGTCAAACTGTGGGAAGCCTCGAATACCAGGAACTGGGGGTCTGTCCTGTACGTAGTGGGGAGTCACCAAAAGGATCTGAGCAAGGGAAAATTGAAATGTCGTGAGAGTAGTCAACATTTTTCTAACAGTGCCAGCCCATGCGATAAGGCAGGAACAGTGGTATAAGTATTGGAAAGGAAGAGGGAAAACTATCAAAATTTGCATATGACTATCTAAATGAATCAATAAATTGGCTAAAAGGAGATTGGAAAAATAAGACAGTTCAACAATGAGGGGGAGATAAATCCTAGCACGTAAAAAAGTTATTGCTTTTCTTTATACAAATAATAACAGGTTAGAAGATATAATGGAAAAAAATCTCACTGTTGATCAAGGTATGCTCAGTTGCTCAGTTGTGTTTGATTTTTTGTGACCCCACGGACTACAGCCTGCCAGGCTCCTCTGTCCATGGGATTTCCCAGGCAAGAATACTGGAGTAGGTTGCTATTTCCTCCTCCAGGGGATCTTCCTGACCCAGGGATTGAACCTGTGTCTCTCATATCTCCTGCACTGGCAGGAAGATTCTTTCCCACTGCGCCACCTGATCAATAGCAACACAAAATAAACATGGGTCATGTCTATAATAACAATTAAATAGAATTAGAAAATGTTGCTGAAGGACATAAAAGGAGACTAAATAGAGATATGGCATCCTATGAAAAGATGGGCATGTAAAGACTTTGAAACTTTCAAAATACGTGGTGAGGAACACATTCTTAGTGTCTGGTGCCTGGATGTGGAAGATTAATATAGAGGTTGATTGAAATTGGCAAGTGTGGTCAGAAGTCCCTGCAACCCCCTCAGACTCAGTGATTCACTGGGGTAAAGCTGCTATATGCGTGGTTATACCTTCTTACAGTGAAAGGATATGGCTGAAAGTCAGCAAAGAAAAGTGCAGAGTCGAGGAGAGACAAAGCTCAAGCAAGCTTCCATTTAGCCTCTTCCAGTGGAGTCAGGTGGACAGTGCTTAACCAGTTTGCCCAGAAGCATATGTGACATCACACACAAAGTATTTCCAACCCCGGGGGGCTCACCCGAGTCTTGGTGTCCAGGGTTTTGTGTTAGGGGTTGCTCACATAGGTACGTTGCACTCATATAGCTGAGTTTAGTGTATGATTGTCTTGGATCTGCCAAAATAAAGGACCTCAGGCTGAGTGGATGAGACAGCAGAAATTTACTCTCTCCCCGCTCTGGAGGCTAGAAGGCTGAGATGAAGGAGTTGGCAGGGCCAGTTCCTTCTGAGGCCGTGAGGGAGAATCTGTTCCATGTGGTCTCCCAGAAT
This sequence comes from Oreotragus oreotragus, assembly GCA_006410675.1. Lineage (NCBI taxonomy): Eukaryota > Metazoa > Chordata > Mammalia > Artiodactyla > Bovidae > Oreotragus > Oreotragus oreotragus. Next base: position 88,889 of record SJYX01017141.1, read on the forward strand.
CTGCTGGTTTGCTGGTTCAGATCTTTGACATCTGAACATGGGGACCGTGGGGATGAGAGACTGGAGACCGACGTGCCAGGATGGCCCCTGGGCAACTGCAGTCCTGCCTTCTGGGGGTCCTGGTTGTGATCTCTGTCTTGCAGACTGTGGCTTGCAGCCTGGCTGGAAGACAGCCGGCAGGATTGTGGGTGGTGTGGAAGCGTCCCCAGGGGAGTTCCCTTGGCAAGTCAGCCTCCGTGAAAACAACGAGCACTTCTGTGGGGCCGCCATCATCAGCGCCAGGTGGCTGGTGTCTGCTGCCCACTGCTTCAACGAGTGAGTCCACGCCCTGCAGGCTCAGAGCCCTCCCCGCCCCTGTATCCCATCTTCCTTCCGCTCTGGGGACTCCACCGCCCTGGGAGTGTCCTTGGAACCCGCTGTTTTCTTTCCTTCTGTTTTCTTTTTGTTAAATCTGAATGTATTTTAATTGTGGCAAAATATACATAACACAAATTTACCGTTTCAAGCGCATAGCTCAGTGGCATTAAGTACATTCACACGTCTGTCATGTAATCATCCCCACCATCCATTTCCGAAACTTTCTCATCTTCCCAAGTTGAAACTCTGTCCCTTTAAACACTAACCCAGGGACTTCCCTGGTGGTCCAGTGGTTAAGAGTCCACGCTTCCAACACTGGGGACACTCAGGTTCAGTCTCCGGTTGGGGAACGAGGGCCCAGCAGGCCAAGTGGCCAAAAAATAACAAACCACCACCAACAAAAAAATATCCATACTGACTTCCCAGCCCCCCCACCAGCCCCTGGCCCCGCCGTCTGCCTCCTGTCTCAGTGGATCTGACTCCTCTGGGACCCCCTGTGAGTGGGATCAGACGTTTGTTCTTCTGTGTCTGGCTTCTCTCGCTGGGCGTCGCGTCCTCAAGGTTTATCCAGGCTGCAGCGACTGTCCGTTCTCTCCTTTTTTGGTTAAATAATATTCTGGTGTGTTGGATGTGTCCGTTCATTTATCCATCGATGGACACGTGGGGTTCTCCTGCCTTTTGGCTGCTGTGGATAACGCTGCTACAAACGTGGCTGTGAGAGTATCTGAGTCGCTACTTTCAGCTCCTTTGGGCATAAATCCAGAGGTAGGATTGCAGGCTCATGTGCTGGTTCTATGCTGACTCCTTGGAGGAGCCACCATCCTGCTCTCCACAGCGGCTGCACCGTTTTCCACAAGGGCTCCAAGGGCCCCACACCCATGAGGAGTTCCTTTAACATTTGTTGTAAAACCGGGTGACTGTGTGGGTGGTCTGGTGCGCTTGGCTGGCCACCAGGCATTGCCTTGTGTGGCTGCTGCGGGCTGCTGTTTAGTGGGTCCTGGTCACGAGCTGTCTATTTGGGGGATCCTAGGGGGCCTGGGGCTGGTGCTGACTGCTGACTGGCAGGTGGAATCTGGATCCTGAAGACTGAAGTGGGGTCATTGCCCACCCACTGGCAGGTGAAGCCAGGTCCTGGGGTTGGTGCCAGCCTACTGGCAGGCAGAGCTGGTTCCTGGAGTCTGGCTGCAGGGCCCGGGGATCCAGAGCTGGTGTCAGGTCATTGTTGGGGGTGGGCAGGGGGGCTGGTTCCATACACAGTCACGCGTGGGCTCCGGAGTGTCCCAGAGGTTGCCGTGGCTTGCTCGTGGGCAGGGCTTGGGCCTGGTCCCAGGGCAGGGCCTGGCGTGCCTTGTGGGTCATGGTCTTGCATCTGGTAACTGCCACCTAAGGGCTTCCCCAGTGGCTCAGGAGTAAAGAATCTGCCTGCAGTGCAGGAGCCACAGGAGACGCGGGTTTGATCCCTGGGTCAGGAAGATCCCCTGGAGGAGGGCATGGCGACCCCCTCCAGGATTCTTGCCTGGGACACCGCGTGGACAGAGGAGCCTGTGGACTACAGTCCGTGGGGTTGGACGCGACTGGAGCAACTTGTGCTCACGGTGTCGGCCCCCTAGTGGTGAGGCTGGTCCAGCAGGCTTTCTGTGGTCTTGGTCCTCTGATGGCAGGGCTGTGTCTAGGGGTGGCTGTGGGGTTGGGGGCGGGGAGGTCTCGAGGCGGCCTGTCTGCCGATGGGTGGGCTGTGTCCCCCCTCCCCCCGGCTCGAGGAGCTGCCTGGCTTTGCGTGTCCCACCACCTGGCACCTGCGGGCTGTTAGGCAGGACCAGGTCTAGGGGCTTCACTAGCATCAGTGTTCACATGGCTGGAGGTTCCCCAGTATGCCCCTCGCTGGTGTCTATGCCCCAGGGTGATCCCACAGTGCCACGCCCACCTCCCCAGGAGACCCTTGGAGGCCAGCAGGCAGGTCCGGCCCAGGCTTCTGTAGAATTACAGCTTCTGCCCTGGGTCCCAGTGCACCCGGGGTTCTCTGTGAGCCCGTCAAGGATGAAGCCTCCATCTCCCCCGTCCTGTGAGAGCTCCTGCAGTTAAGCTCCGCCAGCCTCCACAAACAGAAGCTCTGGGGACTCCCCTTAAAAGCACTGGACCCCCGGACCAGGGGGCCTGATGTGCTCGGCCCTCTCGCTCTTGTGGGGGAACCTCTGCAAAGCAGTTATTCTCCCAACTTGCGGGCCGCGCGCCTCAGGGGCACAGGGTTTGACTGTGTCGTGAAGCTGCCTCTCCTCGTCTCGCTGTGTCTCCTCCTCTGCGTCTTTAGTTGCGGGAGATCTTTGCTGGCAGGTTCCAGTCTTTTCCATCGATGGCTGTTCTGCAGAGAGTTGTTATTTGGCTGTGCTCCTGAGAGGAGATGAGCTCAGGGTCTCTGCTGTGTCATCTTGGCGGAGCTCCCCATTTCTCCACATCCTTGCCATTACTTGTTACTTTTGTTTGTTTGTTTTTTTATTAGTTTATGTTTTTTGGCCACTTGGCATGCAGGATCTTAGTTCCCCAACCAGGGACCAAACCCATGTCCCCTGCTTTGGAAGTACAGATTCCTAACCACTGAACCACAAGGGAAGTCCCTGTTTAATAATGGCCATCCTAGCGGCTGTGAAGTGGTGTCTTGTGGTGGTGGGTTTAATTGATTTGTTTTAAATTGGAAGATAATTGCTTTACGCTGTTGTGTTGGTTTCTGGCATACATCAGCATGCATCAGCCACAGGCATACTTACGTCCCTTCCTTCTTGAACCTTCCTCTCACCTCTGACTGTGGTTGTGAAGAGCATTTCCCTAATGATCAGTGATGCTGAGCATCTTTTCATGTGCTTATTGGCCATTTCTGTATCTTCTTTGGAGCAATGTCTATTGAGGTTCTTTGCCCAGTTTTGAATTGGGTCGTTTCTGGTTGTTGTTGAAGGTGGTCAGAATCTTTAAAAACCAGAGTGGCCAATCAGAACGGAGCTGGCCTAAGGTAGGAGAAGGTTCTGGAAGGCTCTGGCTGTGCCAGGCATTGCTAGTTGGTTGTTTCCATCTGAGGAGTCCTTGGGGAGAGGGCAGGGCAACAGGGGACATGGACTTCCCTGGGAAACCACTGCCTGAGAATTGCCCTGGGTCAGAGGGTCACTCATTCCCAGGGTAACCTGGTTCTGGTCCCGGGAAGACTATCTGGGGGACACACGTCACATAAGCAATGACATTCTGGTCAAGAAGAGTTGTTTCCTTTTTATCGTTTTAAATTTCATTCCTCTTAGCATTTTATTATGAAAATACTTCAGTAGAAAAGGTGGAAAAATAGTACAACAAATACCCATATGCCTGTACAGTAAGTCCCCTACGTACAAATGAGTTCCGTTCTGAGAGCACATTCATTAGTCCAATTTGTAAGTCTAACAAAGTAAGCCTAGGTACCCAGCTAACACAGTCGGGTATATGCCACTGTACTATAATAGGTTTATGATATTCTTTACACAAATAATACATAAAAAGCAAACATAAGCATAAAGAAAACAGTCCCTTGAAAAGTACAACAGCTGGCATACAGGGGCATGTTCACACCTTTGAAAGTTCCCAGCTTGAAGATTTGTATGTAGGGGATTTACTGTACCTCATTTCAAAAGTTGTTACTATTTCACCGTATTCTCTTTCTCTCTCACTCTCTCCATCTGGCTGTATCTATAATCTATACCCCCCACACCTCTTCATACATACAAATCCTTGCCAAACAGTTTGAAATTAAGTAGAAATAGTGCATCTCCTCTGAGGCACCCTAGCACATTTGGACAACTAAAGAACAGTCTCCAATACACATGTACCATCACACCTGAGAAAACTGAAATGGCTACACAGTATCATCTAGTGCCCAGTCCACGTTCAGTGCCTCCCTCTCCTCACCCTAACCCTGGCCCATGGATCCTGTATTTGTCTAAAATGTTGATAATTCATGCACCGTGTTTTAATTTTTGTGCATTCATTCTGATTTTTGCCAATGTTTCATGGAAAACATTCCCATCAGTTTCCATGGCTGAGTTTGGGGGCACCTGCCTCCTGGGTAGGTGCCCCGCTCCCCCTCCCCACCCTTCCCACCCCCCACCACCCCACTGGCTCCAGCCTTGGTGAGCCTCTGAGCCAGGGTCTGTCTGCCCCACAGATTCCAGGACTCCCCGGAGTGGGTGGCTTACATGGGCACCACCTACCTCAGCGGCTCAGAGGCCAGCACAGTGCGGGCCCGCGTGGCCCGGGTCATCACACACCCATCCTACAACTCGGACACAGCTGACTTCGACGTGGCAGTGCTGGAGCTGGGCAGACCCCTGCCCTTCGGCCGGCACGTGCAGCCCGTGTGCCTGCCGGCCGCCTCGCACATCTTCCCACCAAGGAAGAAGTGCCTCATCTCAGGCTGGGGCTACCTCAAGGAGGACTTCCGTAAGCACCCACCGCCCGCAGCTAGGCCCGCACAGCACGACCAAGCAAACATCACACGGTCTGGCCTGGTTAGCCGCGAGTTCCGTATCTGCAAATTCACCCACTTGCGAAAATGCACCTGACCCCCGCCCCGGTGGATACTTGTAGGGGGCTGTGGTCATCCACAATGTGCGGAATCCGTTCCCAGTGAGGTGGGAGGGCTTGGTGATGCCCTGCCTTCTTGGCTCTGCTCAGACTGGAAGCTGGTGTCCTTTTTCTGGTCTAGTCACCACCATGTTATCATTATTATTATTTTTTTTTCATTTTTGTGCTTTCTGTGGCAAGTTTGACCAAATCTAAACAGGCCCCAAGCATAGAGCTGACGTGCTGACTAGGGTCCTAAGCGCAGGAGGGCTGGGATGTGTCTCACAGGGAAGAAATCCATGTATTCAGTGAGCTTTGTTCAGGCGAGGGTTATAGCGTTATGAACTGTGAGCTCCCTGTTAGTGAATCAACAACACAGGGTAACTGAGGCGTCTCTAAACAGAAGCACATGAACTGTCGTGAGGTTATGTGTGGATTGGCTGTGACCAGGGTCTCAGGGGAGCCTGCCCCTGGGAGGGTGGGGCAGGTTCATTATCAGTGTAGGGGTAACTGTGTCAGATCAACTGTGATTGATGGTGAGAGGTGCTAGGAAGGAAACAAGAAAAAGGAGTTAGGGTCAGGGACAACTTTAGGAAAGGGCCTGAGATGGTGGTGCCTAATATAACACCAGGCCTCCCTATTCCAGGGGTTGGACAGCACGCCATTCAGAGAGACCCCTGCCCACACGGAGCCCCCAGTCCAGGCTGGCACTGCCTGATAGAACTTCTGTCAGTGGCAGACAGCCACCATGTCTGTACTATCCACTAAGGGAGTCAGCAGCCCTGTGACCCGGGTTGGCATGACGGAGATACTGAATTCTCCATTTCATTTCATCATGATGAGCTTCAGTCTGCACTTAAATAGCCTTACGAGGCCAATGGCTATTGTGCTGGACAGCACAATTTCAGGGGCAGTAGATAGTAAACAAGAAAACTGACAGATGGTGATGTACCAAGTGGAGTAAAATCAGGCAGGGATGCAGGGGCAGGGGGCTGCAATTTAAAATAGGAGATGAAGAAGGCAGACAGAGTCCACAGGGACAAGCCTTGTAGGCAGCTGGAATGGCATGTGCAAAGGGCCTGGGGTAGCCAGGATAGGTGGTCCAGGCTTGGGCATTCACGTTCAACTGGGGGTAGGGAAATGCCCTGGAGGGTTTGAGGGAAGGCTACCTAATCTGATTTAATGTTTAGTCAAGATGGGGCTACTGCCAGGCTAAGAAATGTTTCCAGCAGGGAAGTGGGGGCTCAGGGTGGGTAGGTTTGGGGAGGGGAGGGAGGAGCCTAGTCTTGAGATGTCCAGGCTGGGAGGGTAGTCAGTGAGCACTGGTGGGCCTGGCTCCTTTCTGAGCTGGGGCTTCAGCAGGTCCACCGCACGGGGTGGGAGAAACTGAAGCTCAGGCTCCCAGCTCGGGGGTGTGGACTGCCGGGGTCCTGGGGTGCTCTCCCCTCATCTCTCCCCGTCCCGAGCAGTGGTCAAGCCAGAAATGCTGCAGAAGGCCACTGTGGAGCTGCTGGACCAGGCCCTGTGCACCAGCCTATACGGCCACTCACTCACCGACAGGATGGTGTGTGCTGGCTACCTGGATGGGAAGGTGGATTCCTGCCAGGTGAGCCCAGCACCTGGGAAAGGGGCCAGGGGCCCCAGGGGACGCCCCACCAGCCCCTGAGGTCCTGGGAACAGCCCCCCATCCTCCCACCCGAGGCTCCCCTCTCCCAGAAGTGGGGGGTCTTCTGTCTCTGGTCCACCACCAAGACCCTCTGCTGGGTTGGTCACATGGCTGTGGGTTTCCTTTTTAGTTTGTATCTTTGCTGCCCTTTCTAAGGCCTGGTGGGTGGGGAGCGGCTGCTAATGTGCTCTGGTTGGCACGTGAGAGCCGGAGACTGGAGAAAACGTCGGGAAATAGCAGGAGAGAGCTTGTGTTTAAGGACGTAAGCATGCACGGTGAGCTGGGTGTGAGGAGGAGGCAAAGGAAAGCAAGACAGGAGGATGCCGTGGCTGCCCATGAGATGACTGGAGGTTCCTATGCCACTGGTGACATTATCCAAGATCTATGGGGCTAAGGAGAGGAGCGGATATTGTTTATCTGGGCTGGGTTTTTAACTGCCAGTGGTGGAACTGAAAGAGGCCTTAGAGATCCAGAGTCTGAGTGTCCTATTGTATTTTTCGAGGCGGAGACTGGGGTTCTGAGATGTGAGTTTTCAGCCACGAGTGCTCCGTGGGCTTGTGAGGAAACACATCCCGCAACCAGGGCTCCCCTATGACCTGTAGCTCTGGATCTGGGGCCAGATGTGGCCGAGGAGCCCCAACCCCTCCTGAGGGTGTGCCTCTGTCTCCCAGGGTGACTCGGGGGGCCCCCTGGTCTGTGAGGAGTCCTCCGGCAGGTTCTTCCTGGCCGGCATCGTGAGCTGGGGAATCGGCTGTGCGGAAGCCCAGCGTCCGGGGGTCTATGCCCGAGTGACCAGTCTGCGGGACTGGATTCTGGAGACCATCGCTGCTGCAAGCAAGCCTCCAGCCCCCACGGTGGCTCTCGCCTCCACCACTCTCAGCACTGCCTGGCCCACCAGCCCCAAGAGCCTGGTGACTGACACCCTCACCAAACCCACACTGGCCCCTAGCGCTCTGCCTCTCGACTTGGCCACCGCTTCTAAGCCACAAGGTATTTTCTGGGGAGACAGCAGCAGTGTGTGTCTGCTCTGCACAGGGTCGGATGGATTTGGTACTGGCTTTCTGAAGCACTCTGGGGAAGAGATGGGTAATTGATTAGTGATGTCTGTCAAGTGCATGGGCAAAGGCATGTGGTCAGCCTTCACCTTTCCCTGGTAGCTCAGCAGTAAAGAATCCGCCTGGAATGCCGGAGACCTGGGTTCAATCCTTGGGTTGGGAAGATCCCCTGGAGAAGGAAATGGCAACCCACTCCAGTATTCTTGCCTGGAGAATCCCATGGACAGAGGAGCCTGGTGGGCTACAGTCCATGGGGTTGCAGAGTCAGATGCCACTCAGCATCAGCAAAACTCAGGCCATCCAGGAGGGTGTACTCAGAATATCCTGAAGGTTCAGCAGGGGGCCAGTGACCAATGTGGCGGGGCAGGGGCAGGGTCAGAGAGAAGCTGAGTTGAGGCTGTCACAGACATGGCACCACAGGCAGCATATGCACTCTCCACCTGTCTTGACCATGTGGTTTCCGAGGACCCATGTCCAGGATCCACTGCCCCATCTGATGCTGACCCCTCTTTATGGTCCCACAGACCTGCGAGGCTGGGAACCAATCCAAACTCTGCCTCATTTAGATGCCGCCTGCACCTGCCCTGCCCCCAGCCCCGTATAACCAGCTCTGTCCATTGAGCCCCCTGGGCTGTGCCGTAGGGGCTGCAGGTGTGTGTCTGCTGCGCCGAGGCTGGTGGGGCCGGGGCCTTTACGACCTTGCGTTCTCCTTTCTCACCCACATCCACTGCTGGACGAGCACTTAGGGCGCCTTAAGTCTCAGTTTCCTCATCTGTGTGATGCGCCACTTCCCAGCCAGAGACCCGGGGCCCCCTTGGAACCAGGGTGGTCCCGACGCCAGCAGGCTGAGGTGCCCGGACCCTCCTGTCTTGTCCCTGCAGAGTGTGGGGCCAGACCAGCGCTGGAGAAGCCCACTCGGATCGTGGGGGGGCTTGGGGCCTCCTTGGGGGAGGTGCCCTGGCAGGTCAGCCTGAAGGAGGGCTCGCGGCACTTCTGTGGAGCCACCGTGGTAGGGGACCGCTGGCTGCTGTCTGCCGCCCACTGCTTCAACCAGTAAGGCCCCCTTGACTCCCCCGATATCACCGGGCAGGTCCCCCACCATCAAATCCCCATGTGCTCAGAGACCACTCAGGACCAAGGGCTGGTGGGAGGAGGGGCCTCCCCTCCCCATCCCACCAGGCTCACATCTAGATGCAGATGGGGTGAGGTGGTTGGAGGGCAGCATGAAGTAGGGGCCTCTGAGGAGTGGCTTCCGGGAGGAGCCTGGTCTGTAGGGGACACAGGGGCCAAGTAGTTGGGGCGACAGGCCCCTGCCCTTCGCTCAAAGGCGGCAGCATTGACCTCTGATGGTCACAAAGCTGTGGGGCCCTCTCACACCTTCTTGTTCCAGAAGGAAATGAGGCCTGGGGTCAAGGGGCTCCCTGCCTCCCCCTCCCCGGGGCCTGGGTCCCCCAGCTCTGCCTGGTGCCCTGGGGGCTGCAGAGGTGGGGGCGGGGAGTCTGAGCGGCCCCTTCCTGGCAGCACGAAGGTGGAGCTGGTGCGGGCCCAGCTGGGCACCGCGTCCCTGTCGGGCGTTGGCGGGAGCCCCGTGAAGGTGGGGCTCAGGCGGGTGGTGCTGCACCCCCAGTACAACCCCAGCATCCTGGACTTTGACGTGGCTGTGCTGGAGCTGGCCAGGCCTTTGGTCTTCAACAAGTATGTGCAGCCCGTCTGCCTGCCGCTGGCCATCCAGAAGTTCCCTGTGGGCCGCAAGTGTGTGATCTCCGGATGGGGCAACACCCAGGAGGGCAATGGTGAGCTCCCCATGCCCCTGGCCTGGGGCTCTGATCCCCCTGCTTGCAGACCACTCACCTTTCCACTACCTCAGGGTTTCAAACTCCAGCCTAAGGCAGCTGCTTTTTATTTTATAAAGTTTTATTGGCACACAGCCACACCCACTCACTCATAGATGGCCCCCTGGGGCAGCAAACGCAGAGCTGAGTGGTCTCCATGGAGATTGGCCCATAAAGTGGAATGTATCTACTATGTGGCTCTTTATGGAAAAAAGTTGGGGGACCTTTGTTATACCATGCATAGGCCCCCACTAAGAGTTAATGCCTCCTTTGAAATCTGAGTAGGCCCCTGCAGGGCACCCAAGGTGCTAGGGAGCCTGCTTGTGGGCCATGGTGAGGTTTTTACCATGGGCTCTACCTCTGTCTCACTCTGTGACTTTACACACGTCCCTGCAAGGACACGAGCCTCTGTGCCTCCCTCTGGGTGGGGGTGGTTGTGGTCAGAGTGAAGCCCTCGCTTAACAGTGAGCCCTCTGTAAGTGGCCCTGGGTGGATGCTCCTTGTCTTGGCAGCCACCAAGCCTGACCTTCTGCAGCGGGCATCCGTGGGCATCATAGACCACAAGGCGTGCAGCGCCCTCTACAACTTCTCGCTCACAGACAGGATGATCTGCGCTGGCTTCCTGGAGGGCAAGGTGGACTCCTGCCAGGTGCGCTCGGGAGGGACCCGGCTGAGGGACCGTGACAAGTCCTGATTTGAAAGGCTGCCTAGCACATGTTAACTGAGAGTACATGGGTGTGTAAATAACCACCCTGTCACACCTGACATGTGGGTGACCTATTTTTAAGGGGAAACCAGTTGGATCCAGAACATAAAAAGCTAGCTAGACCACGCAATCAGGGCCAGAGACACTTACAGGGAAAAGAAGTCCAGGGAACGCCCTGGCCTGGGGCTCAATCCCTGGTTAGGGGACTGAGATTCCAGAAACCACGCGATGTGGCAAAATAAATATAAAAAAAATAAAGAAAAAAAAAATTCACAGACCAGTGTTACTTAGAAGCACAGACACAAAAAAGCCTAACAAAAAGCAAATTCAATCCACTAGCGTATTATAAGGAAAAACATCACAACCAAGGTGAGCTGATCTCAGAAATCTCGGCTCCACACAGGAGACTCCGTTAATGTTATTCAATACATTTGTACTTTGAAGAAGAGAAATAGGATCATCTTCAAAATCAGAAGAAAAGCATCTGAAATATAACAGAAACCTACAGCAAACATGATGCTTTAAAATCATTTTACTGGAGTATAGTTGACTTACAATGTGTTGGTTTCTGATATATAGCAAAGCGACTCAGTTATATATGGATATACTCTTCATATTCTTTTCCATCATAATTTAAAAATACTGAATATAGTTCCCCACGCTATATAGTAAATCCTTAATCTGTTTTCTGTTTAGTAGTGTGTATCTGTTAGTCCCAAGCTCCTAGTTTATCCCTCCCTAACGCTTTCCCCTGTGGCAGCCACAAGTATGTTCTCTGTGAGTGTTTTCGTAAGCTTGCTTGTGTCATGTTTTAGATTCCACATATAAGTGATACGTGACATCCGTCATTCTGACTCATCTCACTTAGTATGAGCATCTCTGCGTCCATTCATGTTGTTGCAAATGGCATGATTTCATTCTTTTTTATGGCCGAGTAATAGTCGATTATATATACGTACCACATCTTTATCCAGTCCTGCCAGTGGACATTTAGGTTGCTTGCATGTCTTAGCTATTGTGAACCATGCCGCTGTGAACTTTGGGTGCATGTATCCTTTTTCAATTAGATTTTTCATCTTTCCTGTATATATTGTCCAGGAATGGGACTGCTACATCATATGGCGACTCTCATTTTTTAAGAACCCTCCCTACTGTTCACAGTGGCTACATTAATTTACACTCTCAGCAACAGTGTAAGAGGGTTTCCTTTTCTCCACATCCTTTCCAGCATGTTATTATTTGTAGATTAAAAAAAAAAATATGATGGCCACCCTGACTAGTGTGAGGTGATACTTTTTTTTACTTTTCCCATTGTAGTTTTGATTTCCATTTCTCTAGTAATTAGTGATGTTGAACATCTTTTCATGTTCTTATTGGCCATTTGTCTTCTTTGGGCAAATGTCTATTTAGGTGTTCTGCCCATTTTTGATGGGGTTATTTTGTACTGAGTTTGTGTATTTTTGAGATTAAGCCCTTGGCAGTTGCATCGCTTGCAAATATTCTCTCCCGTTCTGTAGGTTGTTTTTCATTTTATGCTTCGCTGTACAAAAGCTTGTTAAGTGTGATTAGATACCATTTGTTTAATTTTGCTTTTATTTCTCTTGCCTTGGGAGATTGACCTGAGAAAACATTGGAAAGGTTTACATTTTGCCTATGTTAACTCTTCTAGGAGTTTTATGAGGTCATGTCTTACGCTTAAGTCTTTAAGCCATTTTCAATTTATTTTTGTGTAGGGAGTGAGGAGTGAAATTCTAACTTCATGATTTACATGTGGTTGTCCAGCTTTCCCAGCACCACTTGCCTCTTTTTCCCACTTTTTATTATTCCTTAGGAGGGCTGTTTTTTCTTCAGGGTTTTCTGATGTTTCGTTGCCAAGGCAAAAGTAAGAGCCATCTCAGCCCAGAGGGGTGACCTGCTCCAGGTCACACGAGGTCCCGCAGCCCTGTGTGGGTGTGAGGTTGGCTCCACTGAGGAGCTGCTCCCACTCGTGGGCATGTGGGAGGGCCTGGCAGCACCTCCACAGTGAGGAGGCTGGGTGCTCAGCCAGCCCTTTGTCCTTCCTTTCCAGGGTGACTCTGGGGGACCCCTGGCCTGTGAGGAGACACCCGGTGTGTTTTATCTGGCTGGGATCGTGAGCTGGGGCATCGGCTGTGCACAGGTCAAGAAGCCGGGCGTGTACACCCGCATCACCCGGCTCAAGGGCTGGATCCTGGCCACCATGTCCTCCCACTCGCTCCCCACAGCCCCGCTGCCCACCACGAGGATGCCCACCAGCAGTCACGCCACCAGGACGACAGCGAGCCTCACAGTCCCGGGAGTCCCGGCCAGCACACCCACTCCCCGGGCCACCAGCAGGGTGACCAGCCAACCTGCCGACAGGACCACCGCTGCCGTGAGCTCCACTCCTAGGGGCCAAACACCACTGTCCCCCACTCCGAAGACCACGGTGGGCACCCAGCTACCAGGTACCTAGGGAGATGGAGTGGCACGTGTCGGTGGCGGGTTATTGTGTGTCATGGGGCTGCGTCACCGCGGCCCAGTTGGGGCCAGTGCTCCCAGTGCTGAAAGCTGGAGTCAGAGGCGGCAGTGTGGGCAGGTGGCTGCACTCTCCCCGTCCTCAGGTGGCCTCCCTTCTGTAGGTGTCTGTGTCCTAATCCCCTATTATAAGGACCCCAGTCGTACCAGATTAGGGCCCACCCTATTATTAATAACCTCATTTTACTGTAATCATCTCCAAAGAGTCTCATCCTGGGGATCAGGGCTTCCACTCTGGAGTTCTGGAGGGGAGAGAAGTCAGCTTATCGTGGACCCTGACTCTGCACATGCACGTGTTAACTCGGCCAGTCCCACAGGCTCCCAGTAGGGTCTAAGTGGGGACAACTTGGCAGTAAGTGGCTGAAGATGTCATGACAGAGAACGTGGCCCTGAGCTTGTGTCTGGGACATTATTAAATATTAATCAGAAACATATGAAACTGCTGTGTTTGTGGGTCAAAAATAAAAGCCCCATCAACCATAGGCAATTTTCTATGGCTGAACAAGACGCCAGCAGCAGTGTCCCAGGCTTCGGGGGGAGAATGGGGTCTGTCCCCACCTCTGCCACCCCCCACATTCACAGAGCCCAGGTGGCCTGAGTCCCCAGACACAGACCTGCATCCACAAAGTCAGGTTTATGGACTCACTACAAGGCAGACCACACCCCAAAGAACCATGGGGAGACTCACCAGAGGAGAGGCCAGTGCTGAGGGGTGTGGGGACAGAGTGGGTGTTGGGCATGCTGGAGTGAGTCCAGAGCCAAGCAGACCACGTGTGTATGTGGTGGGGGTATCTGCACCCCGTGCCTCCTGGCCCCCACTCAGGGACCACAAGCTTAAGACACAGGTGGGACGTCGAGCCCAGAGCCCCTGCGAATCAGGTCAGAGTCTCTGTGACTCCTCTGGATCCAAGGGGACCTCTGCTGGCTGCGACTCCCGCAGGCTGCTTGGAGGAGGGTGTTGACACTGCAGAGCCGCAGTGTGCCCTCAGAAAAACAGTGTCCTGTTAACTCTGCGGCTGGGTCTGGTCTCCAGCCCGGTGATGCTTATGAAATTTTCCAATAGCTACAGTTCTTACCATGGGGCCGGGAGGTGGAGAGAGCCCTGAAATGGCACATTTTGTTCCACGTGGGGGTATTGTTTCCAGGAGAGGGGTGCAGCTTTGGCCGAATTCTCCAGGTCTCCTGGTCCGGGCAAGCTGCAGATGGGGTCAGGTGGGCCAAGGTGGTGGCCCCCTCTGTCGCCACCTCCAGGTGTGGGCACTGAGCCCTCCTGCTCCCTGCAGCCTCTCTATCTGCTGAGGGGGCAGGAGAAACAGCTGGGTGGTGGGGACAGGATCAGATGTGTAGCCTGAGCGTCCCTTCAGCTGGTGGTGGGGGCCCTGCAGCACCCCTTGCAACCACCCATTTCTTCCTACTCTCTTGTTCTGAGGATGCACCTTGTGCTGGGGTGTGGGGTCCACAGGATGGGGGACACCCTGGGAAGGACACTAGGTCACTGGGACTCGGGTAAAGAGCCCATTGCCGGCATCCGGGAAGCCAGGCAGGGCCTCCTGGGAAGCCGCTGGGTGTGCAAGGGCTTGTGAGCAGCAAGGAACTGGACTCCTGGGAACTGAAGGCTGCCTGGGAGGAGTCAGGATGGGACGGGATCCTGGCACGGAGCCCCAGCTGGGGAGGTGCAGCGCCAAGGCTAAGAGTACAGGAAACATGCATTTCAAACGTCTGAGACCAGAAGAGGCGCTGGTAGGACCAGGCCCAGTGTCCTGGGGGTGGGGGTGGGGGCGTTTTCCTGAGGTGGGTCTCCCACCGCACTCCTCCTCCCTAGCACAGCCAGGCAGGTTTCCATGGTGGGGCGGGACAGTTGGCATGGGGGAGGCGCGGGCCCTCCGAGCAGCGAGCACCTGCCTCTCCAGCAGACTGCGGCCTGGCGCCGGCTGCGGCGCTGACCCGGATCGTGGGCGGCAGCCCTGCGGGCCGCGGGGAGTGGCCGTGGCAGGTGAGCCTGTGGCTGCGGCGGCGGGAGCATCGCTGCGGGGCTGTGCTGGTGGCGGAGAGGTGGCTGCTGTCGGCGGCGCACTGCTTCGACGTGTGAGTCCCGAAGGTCCCGGCCCACGTCGGTGGTTTACCAATCGCAGCCCCTGATAATTCGGGGCCTGGCGCCTCCGCCCGGAACGCCCTTTCCCCACACCCACAGCCCCAGGCCCCTGCTTCGCGCAAACCTTCCTGCCTATCCACCACCCCAAACCTGGCTGCAAGGGGTGAGTCCAGCCCCCACCAAATGCGGAGGTGCAGGAGGCCTCCGGCCAGATCTCGGGGCAGTGAGACACTTTCATCCCCAGCCCAACTGGCTTGGACCGGCACCACCCTAAAGGCCCTCCAAGGTGAGAGGAGGTTCCCCTTCCTGGCAAGGTGCCCAGGAGGAGGGCCCGGCCAGGGTTCCTGCCCTCCATGGAAACACCCATCTCAGGATGCGCCTCACAGTGCCGAGGTCGCAGCGGTTGGGAGGTGGGACAGCAGGTCGTCCAGCCACCAGAGCCCCAACATTGGGTGGAAATGGACACAGCGTGTACTGTCACCTCAGTGCCTGGTGGCCCCTCTCATCCTCCCCACCCCCCATTCTAGGGAAAAGGAACACTCAGCTGAGGTCAGGTGCCGGCCACGGGTGCAGGGGAGGCCCCCGGCAGGGCAGGGGCGGGGGGACCCGGGCGGACGCCTATCCGTCACATCCCACAGCTACGGGGACCCCAAGCAGTGGGCAGCCTTCCTGGGCACGCCGTTCCTGAGTGGCGCTGACGGGCAGCTGGAGCGTGTGGCGCGCATCCACAAGCACCCCTTCTACAACCTCTACACGCTCGACTACGACGTGGCACTGCTCGAGCTGGTGGGGCCAGTACGCCACAGCCGCCTGGTGCGGCCCATCTGCCTGCCTGAGCCCGCCCCGCGGCCCCCCGACGGCGCGCGCTGCATCATCACAGGCTGGGGCTCCGTGCGCGAGGGAGGTAGGCGCAGCCGCCCAGGGGCGTCGGGAAGGATCCCGCCCAGACCCCCACTGGGGATCCCTGTGGTAGCGAGCGGGAACACAACCTTACCAGTCCCGTCTTGCCGCTCGCCTGCAGGCTCGATGGCCCGGCAGCTGCAGAAGGCGGCCGTGCGCCTCCTCAGCGAGCAGACCTGCCGCCGCTTCTACCCGGTACAGATGAGCAGCCGCATGCTGTGCGCCGGGCTCCCGCAGGGAGGCGTGGACAGCTGCTCGGTGAGCGGCTGTGCAACTGAACCGCGGCTCCCCGGGGCCACACCCTTAGGACGCGAAGTCCCTCAGCTGCTCCCCCTCTCCGGTGCACTTCCTCAAACAGTTTCCACTGAACCCCGCCTTGGTGGACACCTCTAGAGAACCAGGTTCCACCCCACCACATCCTCCCCCAGCCAGGTAGAGGGGTCGGGAGCAGCAGGGCAGAGGCCATGTCCTCTCCAGGCCCACCAGGCAGGTGTCCACCAATGTCTGCCTGCCGGACAAAAGCTCACCTGAGCACTGAACCCATTTCTCAGATGGCAGTGAGGCTCTCCCAGGGGCGAACACTACAACTTACCTGGGGTCATGGCGGTCAGGCCAGCCCACCCTTGGCTGCTGGAGGGGAAGTACTGCCCGCTCTGAGCACCTTTCCTCTCTCCCCTCCTCAGGGTGACGCAGGGGGACCCCTGGCCTGCAGGGAGCCCTCCGGCCGCTGGGTGCTAACTGGGGTCACCAGCTGGGGTTACGGCTGTGGGCGGCCCCAGTTCCCGGGCGTGTACACCCGGGTGGCTGCTGTCAGAGGCTGGATTGGGCAGAACATCCAGGAGTGACCACCACGTGGCTGCCCAGATGTGGACCAGAGACGAGGAGGTGGCAGGGGGTAGGGTGGGGTAACGGGGGGTGCAGTTGAATTGCATATTTTGTTCCAATAAAAACAGCCCCTCGTCTGTAGCCTGCTGGCTCGGCACCTCCGTGTCACAGCAATGACCAACTGCCCGCCCCTCACACAGGGCTAGAGGGGGAGGGAGGGGGGACTTCCAGGGAGAGGCCCACCCTCAGCCTCTGGGCAGCCTTGTCTGCAGGCTCCCCTTTACATGAACAGCACTCCCTGTCACCTGGGAGCCCAGGGTCACTCGGGAAAGAAGGGGAGGGGTGCTGATGCCAGTTCCCACAGAGACCCCAGCAGGGAAGACACACAGGGTCCCCCACACATACCCTCTCTCCCTCAGCGATCTGTCTCCAGAAGTCAGAGTATAGGAGCCTGGCCACAACCACAGGTCCAAACCCTGATTCTATGCTCAGGCATGTGGCTGCCTGACCTGGGCGCAGTGCCAGAGCTGCCCTGGGTCTGTGCTCTCACCCCTCCAGGCCCCACCCTGAGGAAGGTCCCTGCTCCCAACCCTGATTCCCCCACATTCATTAGGAGTGAACACAATCTGTAAGTTAAGGGGTCCCGAGATAAGAAACAAAGCTACACACAAATGGTAACAAATGGCACCTCCACCAGACCGAGTCTCACTGGATGCTCACTTTACATCAGCATATTAGATGACACACCCACCAGCAGCCAGGACCAGATATTAGGGACAAAACAGGGCAACCAGGGTGGCCCCCTCAGAAAAGCCCTGCCCCCGTCCAGGGAGACTAGTGCACGTGCCTCCCCAGTGTCAGCCTCCCTCCCCCTCCCTTTACAAGTAAATCCCTTTGGCCACGTGGGCAGGTTTACAGTGAACTAAGCTCCTGATCCCCCGTTCTCTGGTCACTGAATAAAGCTGCTGTGTCCATCTCAGATTCGGTCTCCTTATTCACCTACTGGAACCTGAAGAGAAAGAACCTCCCCTGAAGCAGAGAGCCGTGGTTGGGAGGCCAGGGTCCACACCACTTAGTTTGGTTACAAACTGGCACGCAACGTGGGGTCCACTCCCTCCTGTAACTCAGGGCTTACTCACTGACACAGGGGGGACAAGACCAGCTGAACCGCCGGGTAGGTCTGAACCCCTCGGGCCAGTGAGGGCTACTGAATTCATCCTGAGATCTAAGAGCAGCTGAGGATCCAGCAGAGTGCTCCCCAGGTGAAGAATGTCTCCACTCCCAGCACATCTACAGCAAGGCTGCTGCCTGCTGCAGACTGGGGTTGTGTCCAGTGGGACTGGAAACTTCCAGTCGCTGACATCAGAGGGGACCTGATCACAGCCCTCTCCCACAGCATCTCTGCTCCCAGCCCCACAAGGACTGGGTCAGATTTCAGCCAGAGACCTAGACCACGTGCTGGGTGCTGGACGTGGTGGGTGCCACATCACCAGCTAGCCAGCAAGGCCCCGGGGAGCTGGAGACCGACTAGAAGCAAGGGCTCCCGGGAGGCTGTGTGTGCATGTGTGTGTGACCAAGCTGCTAGCCAGGCAGAACTGCCCCTGGGGTGCACCCTCCATAGCTGGACATCACCGCCTCTAACAGAAACTCATGACCTTTCGAACTGTCACCTGGCCCCAGTGTAAACCAGCGGAGAGAGAGCTGCCCAACCACGCTCAATCCTAACACCATTTCCCAACTGCATCTCTAACCCCAGCATCTGAAGAGCATGGGCCAAGACCTCATTCCAGTTTCTCGCTGTGCTATGCATGAAATGTGGGGTTACTTCTAACCTCCCTCCTGGTATTGGGGCCCCAGCCTGAGGCTCCTCATGGCCTCCGCCCCAACCAAGGGCCGTGTTCCCCTTCCGCCGGCTCACCCAGGACTCCTGAGCCATCTATCCCACCTCTTCTGGTTCCCATGCCTTCTACTCTCCAACCCCCATCTCTCCACACCTCCTAGGGGGATCAGTCCATGGCACACCCACCCTCTGGGCTCAGTAGGCAACTACCCCCTTGGGAGGTCCCCAACGGAGGGAGCAGTGTGACCGCTGTGTACGTAGCCCTCTTCTCCCAGATCTACAGGACTGAAAGGACAGATCCAAGGGTTTGAAGGGGACCCTAAGAGAGTCCTTCTTAGTTTAGTCCAGGGAATATTCCAAACCTGTTTCCCCACTTGGTGAACATTTTTTTCTCCTGAGTAAGAAAAGGCACTGATTAATACAAAGGAGGAAGCTGACAAGACCCATCAGTCATGCTGGACATGCTCTGTGGTGTGTTAGCCGCTTAATTGTGTCCGACTCTCTGCGACCCCGTGGACTATAGCCCGCCAGGCTCCTCTGTCCATGGGATTTCCCGGGCAACTATACTGGAGTGGGTTGCCATTTCCTTCTCCAGGGAAATCTTCCCAACCCAGGGATTGAACCCAGGTCTCCTGCACTGCAGGCGATTCTTTACTGTCTGAGCAACCAGGGAAGCCCATTCCAGCCTGGAATTCAGGCTGTTTCCAACACAGACCCCAGGTGGGACCATCGAGAGGAAGATGGCCAGCAGCACCCCACTCTCGGGGATGTGATTTGTAGGGTTCCTAGAATGCCTCAGGGAACGCCTTTGTGTGTACATGAACGTTAAACTGGGGTCAGCGGATGGGCAGGCCATTCTTAACAACTTACTGACCACAGGTGGATGAATGCATCTTTCGTTACCCGAACAACTGGAGACGTTTCAGTATTCACTTACATAACAAATCACTGGGCACAGACGTTAGTTCCTGCAAAAATCGCTTGGTCAATAATGTGCAAAGTCCCATTTCACTTTCCAGAACGTCCAAGACATTAGAACATTACAGAAGCTAGAGACAGGGGCCCCCATGCCCACTTCCTGGGGATGTAATCAGCATTTAGGATGTTCAACAACTGGGATCTGGAGGTAGATGCCAAGGAAGACAGACGAGCGGAACCAACAGCCAGTAACCTGGCTTCAGTGATTTGGCCCCCCTAAAGGGACTATGTGATATCAACGAGTCGCCCTGGCTTCCGAAGACCACAGTGGGGAGCAGAACCCAAAGCCAGTCATTGTGCACAAGGCCTGCAGCAGGGCCGCCGGAAGGGGGATGACCCAAATGTCGAAGCAAGCCCAGGGGACCGCAACCTGGTTCATCCTTGCCGGATGCACACATTTAAGAGGACTGATGGTGCCCAGGAGCTCCTCGGAGGAGCCTTGGCTGTCTGACCACGGGGGTAAAACGGTGGACTTTCTAGTGGACATGGGGCCCCACTCTGTCTTGAACACTTGACAGGNTTTACAAGTAAATCCCTTTGGCCACGTGGGCAGGTTTACAGTGAACTAAGCTCCTGATCCCCCGTTCTCTGGTCACTGAATAAAGCTGCTGTGTCCATCTCAGATTCGGTCTCCTTATTCACCTACTGGAACCTGAAGAGAAAGAACCTCCCCTGAAGCAGAGAGCCGTGGTTGGGAGGCCAGGGTCCACACCACTTAGTTTGGTTACAAACTGGCACGCAACGTGGGGTCCACTCCCTCCTGTAACTCAGGGCTTACTCACTGACACAGGGGGGACAAGACCAGCTGAACCGCCGGGTAGGTCTGAACCCCTCGGGCCAGTGAGGGCTACTGAATTCATCCTGAGATCTAAGAGCAGCTGAGGATCCAGCAGAGTGCTCCCCAGGTGAAGAATGTCTCCACTCCCAGCACATCTACAGCAAGGCTGCTGCCTGCTGCAGACTGGGGTTGTGTCCAGTGGGACTGGAAACTTCCAGTCGCTGACATCAGAGGGGACCTGATCACAGCCCTCTCCCACAGCATCTCTGCTCCCAGCCCCACAAGGACTGGGTCAGATTTCAGCCAGAGACCTAGACCACGTGCTGGGTGCTGGACGTGGTGGGTGCCACATCACCAGCTAGCCAGCAAGGCCCCGGGGAGCTGGAGACCGACTAGAAGCAAGGGCTCCCGGGAGGCTGTGTGTGCATGTGTGTGTGACCAAGCTGCTAGCCAGGCAGAACTGCCCCTGGGGTGCACCCTCCATAGCTGGACATCACCGCCTCTAACAGAAACTCATGACCTTTCGAACTGTCACCTGGCCCCAGTGTAAACCAGCGGAGAGAGAGCTGCCCAACCACGCTCAATCCTAACACCATTTCCCAACTGCATCTCTAACCCCAGCATCTGAAGAGCATGGGCCAAGACCTCATTCCAGTTTCTCGCTGTGCTATGCATGAAATGTGGGGTTACTTCTAACCTCCCTCCTGGTATTGGGGCCCCAGCCTGAGGCTCCTCATGGCCTCCGCCCCAACCAAGGGCCGTGTTCCCCTTCCGCCGGCTCACCCAGGACTCCTGAGCCATCTATCCCACCTCTTCTGGTTCCCATGCCTTCTACTCTCCAACCCCCATCTCTCCACACCTCCTAGGGGGATCAGTCCATGGCACACCCACCCTCTGGGCTCAGTAGGCAACTACCCCCTTGGGAGGTCCCCAACGGAGGGAGCAGTGTGACCGCTGTGTACGTAGCCCTCTTCTCCCAGATCTACAGGACTGAAAGGACAGATCCAAGGGTTTGAAGGGGACCCTAAGAGAGTCCTTCTTAGTTTAGTCCAGGGAATATTCCAAACCTGTTTCCCCACTTGGTGAACATTTTTTTCTCCTGAGTAAGAAAAGGCACTGATTAATACAAAGGAGGAAGCTGACAAGACCCATCAGTCATGCTGGACATGCTCTGTGGTGTGTTAGCCGCTTAATTGTGTCCGACTCTCTGCGACCCCGTGGACTATAGCCCGCCAGGCTCCTCTGTCCATGGGATTTCCCGGGCAACTATACTGGAGTGGGTTGCCATTTCCTTCTCCAGGGAAATCTTCCCAACCCAGGGATTGAACCCAGGTCTCCTGCACTGCAGGCGATTCTTTACTGTCTGAGCAACCAGGGAAGCCCATTCCAGCCTGGAATTCAGGCTGTTTCCAACACAGACCCCAGGTGGGACCATCGAGAGGAAGATGGCCAGCAGCACCCCACTCTCGGGGATGTGATTTGTAGGGTTCCTAGAATGCCTCAGGGAACGCCTTTGTGTGTACATGAACGTTAAACTGGGGTCAGCGGATGGGCAGGCCATTCTTAACAACTTACTGACCACAGGTGGATGAATGCATCTTTCGTTACCCGAACAACTGGAGACGTTTCAGTATTCACTTACATAACAAATCACTGGGCACAGACGTTAGTTCCTGCAAAAATCGCTTGGTCAATAATGTGCAAAGTCCCATTTCACTTTCCAGAACGTCCAAGACATTAGAACATTACAGAAGCTAGAGACAGGGGCCCCCATGCCCACTTCCTGGGGATGTAATCAGCATTTAGGATGTTCAACAACTGGGATTTGGAGGTAGATGCCAAGGAAGACAGACGAGCGGAACCAACAGCCAGTAACCTGGCTTCAGTGATTTGGCCCCCCTAAAGGGACTATGTGATATCAACGAGTCGCCCTGGCTTCCGAAGACCACAGTGGGGAGCAGAACCCAAAGCCAGTCATTGTGCACAAGGCCTGCAGCAGGGCCGCCGGAAGGGGGATGACCCAAATGTCGAAGCAAGCCCAGGGGACCGCAACCTGGGTTCATCCTTGCCGGATGCACACATTTAAGAGGACTGATGGTGCCCAGGAGCTCCTCGGAGGAGCCTTGGCTGTCTGACCACGGGGGTAAAACAATGGACTTTCTAGTGGACATGGGGCCCCACTCTGTCTTGAACACTTGACAGGACAGAACGAGTGAAGATAAATGCAGAATGATGGGAGTGGAGGGGAAGCTACAGGAACAGAGCTCCTGAGTGTGACTCGCGAGAGGGTCATTTCTCTTGTGTCCCGGAACACCTGCTTTCTCTAACACTGAGACATACTATAGAAGCTGGAGGCTACGGTTTGTCTCCGAGACAAACACCTCAACAGTGAAACACCTCTGACTGGGGACTCGCTTCCGTTCTGTCACCCTAGTGCTACTGCCCTTTGCCAAGAATGATTTTTTGGGGGGAGGGCACTGAGCAGCATGTGGGATCTTAGTTCCCCTACCAGGGATCAGACCCCTACCCTGTGCATTGGCAGTGAAGAGTACTGATCACTGGGCCACTGGGGAAAGCCGTTTCAAGAACAACGGCCTGATTAATCTCGAGGGGGTTAGTCCCTCTGTACGGTCCCGAGATCAAAGCAGTCGATCCTAAAGGAAACCACCCTGAATAATCACTGGAAGGACTGATGCTGAAGCTCCAACATTTTGGCCATTTGATTCAAAGAACTGACTCATACGGAAAAGACCCTGATGCTGGGAAAGACTGAGGGCAGGAGGAGAAGGGGACGACAGAGGATGAAATGGGTGGATGGACATGAGTTTAAGCACACTCTGAGAGACAGTGAGGACAGGGAAGTCTGGCGTGCTGCAGTCCATGGCGCTGCAGAGCTGCATATGACTTAATGACTAAACAGCAACAAGCTGAGGACCGTAGGGACCTCGAGTCAGAACAGGAACTATTCTCCAGTGAGTGGTTTGTGTGCTCAATCGCTTCAGGAGTGTCCAACTCTGTGACGCTATGGCTGCAGCCCGCCAGGCTCCTGTCCACGGGATGCACCGGAAGACTGGAGTGGGTTGCCATCCCCTCCTCCAGGGATCTGCCCCACCCAGGCATGACCCCACGCCGAGTCTCATGTCTCCTGCACTGGCAGGTGTGTTCTTTACCACCAGTGCCACCCGACGAGTGGATGACATTCTGCCAGTCCATCAGAGAGCCGCCTGCCACAGCACACAGTTAACGTTGTAAATCCCCTGGCTGAGAGGACCTCAAGTTTCAAAGGAGAAAACCCAACCCTCCCGCAGCAGGCAGAGCCTTGAGGGCTCATCATAGCAGAGGGGACCAGGGCACAGCCAAGGGAGAGGAGAGAAGGGCCTTGTCAGAGGGCACCCCCAGTACAAGAAAGCAGCTCGGGGTTTCCTGGGGATGGCCAGGTTCTGTTGTGTAGGGATTCCTACCTTTAGCTTAGACTACTAAGCCCTGGTATGAACAATTAAAAGCGAGGGACCATGGAGAGCAAGCGGCAACCCACTCTAGTCTTCTTGGCCTGAGAATTCCATGGACAGAGGAGCCTGGCTGGCTATAGTCCGTGGGGTCGCAGAGTCGGACACAGCTAAGCACAAAACGCACACCAGACTGCAAAGACGCTAATATAACAAAAAATTTTAATGTCTCAAAAATAAACCTTTAAAAAAAAGGCGGGGGGAGGAGCAGGCTTCCTTGGGGGCTCACTGGTAAAGAATCACCTGTCAATGCAGGAAACATGGGATCCATCCCTGGTCTGGGGAAGGTCCCACATGCCACAGAGCAACTAAGCCCCTGCACCACAACCACTGAGCCCAGGGCCCGCAGCTACTGAAGCACATGCCCTCTGGAGTCCATGCCCCCTGACAAAAGGGCAAGTGCAAGGAGAGACCTGTGCACTGCAACTGGAGAGAAGTCCCTTCTCTCCCCAACTAGAGAAAAGCCCACGCAGGAACGAAGACCCAGCACAGCCAAAAAGAAAGAAACAATTTTTTTAAAAGTGAAGGAGCCTGACCCTTTAGAGTGGACCCGACTGTGACCAAGTGCTCCTGGAACGTCCCCGCATTAGCTTCACGGGACCCATTCACATGCATGTACACACACACATACGGAAGAACTCACCGGAGAGACAGACGCACGCACGCACACGCGGAAGAACTCACCAGGACCGGGAGAGAGAGAGACACACACGGAAGAACTCACCAGGAGAGCCTCCCCAAACCTGGGGCCTCTGACTCAGGCTGCAGCCTATTCTGAACAACGGGACCAAAGCTCTGAAGGACTGCCCTGTACTCACAGGCTGTAGCTGTTAATTCTCGGCTCCTCAGAGAGGTGAGGATTAACCTCTGGATAGCTCCTGACCATCTGGAGCGCCCCCACCCCGACTGTGTCCTGCCCTTCCTAAGGAAAGGGGCGGGGGGCAGACAGGGTGGAACCCAAGCTGCACTTCTCGACGACCTGCTGGTGACAGAGGCCCTGCAATGTCACCACACCTGCCTGTACCCTCAGCCAGGTCCAAGCTTAACTCGCGATCGGGAGGAAGTCATGGGACAGGGTCACCCTCAGGGGCTGGACCTGCAGAATCCGACTGTCTCACCCATGGAAGGAGCTTCACAAGAGATGGAAACGCGAGGGAGGGCATGCCCTGGGCCCATCACTCTAGCAGAGGACGCTAAAGCTCTGCCCTCTGGCTGCTCTGCGCACAGGCCAGGGCACTAGAGTTGGGGAAAGGGCAAGCTGTCTGCAGCTACACTGACTTTAAAGCCAATGGAGGCAGCGGTCACTCACCACAGAGGCTATCAAGAGGGAGATGCAGGAATAACAGAAGGAAGTAACAGGTCAGACACAGCTGCTGAACAAGCGGAGAGGGGATCACGGGCTTTGGTATGCTCCCATCTACACCCCAGAACAAAAGGAGCAGGCTTTCAGATGGTGGTATCTTAAAAGCCCTGAATGCCTGGGGTGAATGGATAATGGTCACAGGCAGCTGTTCCTCCTGTCAGCCATCACACTGCAGGCCATCTGAGCAGCTCACCTGAGTACACAGCACAGTCAGGAGGTCCCATGTCAGTGGCTCATCAAGTCCATGACCATCCCCATTCTCCAGTCTCCTTAAATGGAGTCGAAGCTCACTTTGTCTGCCTCCGGAATAAGCCCAACACTCACTCACCCCCCGCAAGGTCAAGGGAGTGACTCCCATGTGGGACAGAGCCACACATCCAGGTCAAGACTGCCAGACTGATTTCTAGGGATGCCCTGGACACAAGGAAACGTCAGATGTTTGCTGGCTGTCACTGACACCCTTGCCATCTGGATAGAGGCATGCCCCACCCAAACGGATACTGCCCTGGAGTTCTCCAAGTCCCTGCTCAAGGAAATAACCCCTCGGTTTGGGCTCCCCAAGTCCATCCAGAGTTACGACAGGCCTGCCACTGTTTCCCAAATTTCTATGGACGTCGTTAGCGCTCTAGGAATTAAGTGGGCTTTTCATGCCACTTGGAGACAATTGTCGGGAAAAGTAAAACAAATCAAACCCTCAAAAGAAACTCAGCCAAACGATGTCCAGACACTCACCTGCCCTGACTCTCTGTCCCCTAGAGCACTGGTGAGAATGTGGAGAGCCCCCCGAGGGACACACAAGTGGAGTCCACGTGGGAGCATGTGAGGGATGCCCCTTCCTCTAGGACCCAGCTCCAAAACCCACCTCAGGGAGATGGACACACTGAAACATGCCTTAAGAGAGGAGAGTCAGAGCTGTACACACCTACAGGGATTGGAACTGCCTCCCCTGACATCACTTCACATTCTTTCCTCCCTGGGGGCTGGGTTTGAGAACCTGGGAAGCTGGAAATCCAGAAGACCAGTTAGACCCCCCAGGTGCTGCTGTAGCCTGCCAAGACTCCTCTGTCTGTGTGATTTTCCAGGCAAGAATACTGGAGTGAGTAGCCATTTCCTCATCCAGGGGAACTCCTCGACCCAGGGATCAAACCTGCATCTCCTGCATTGCCAGGAAGATCCTTTTACCACTGAACCACCTGGGAAGCCCAGACCCTAGGTGGGCAGGACCTTCCCAAGTAATCTCGACCACCCACTCTGTCTGATGATTATAGGGCATGACTCCAAGGGCCACCATACCAAAGTGACATCACCTACACCTGAGAAAGACGTTATTGAGCCACCCACTCAATATACCAGTGAACCTGCCAGACCTTAAATTACTTCCTTTTTTTAAAATCATGCCTTGAAGCTTGTGGCACCTTAGTTCCCCAATCAGGGATTGAACCCCAGTCTCCTGCAGTGAAAGTGTTGAGTCCCAATCACTGGACTGCCAAGGAAGTCCCCAGCTCACCCTTGCTTAGACAAATCCCAATTTGTGCACAATGCACACCAGGCCAGCTAAGTTCTCACAACCCAGATATAACCATTCATGACATCACCCAGCTCCAAGAGCAAAAGGCAACGGGACTCACTGTGGAAAGAGGGATCAGGCTTCAGCCTCTGACTAGCAGCCCCCCAGAGTCTCACGCAGATCCTAGAGAATTTGTCTAAAAACATGGCGGATGCCTTACAAAGACTCCATTCTTCTCTGGACTCAGTAGCAAATATTCTCAACAACAGGCTGCTCCTTGATTATCTCCTACCTGAGGAAGGGGAAGTCTGCACGGTTAAGACCTGCTACATGGGTGTCAATAATTCCGGTCAGATCAAGGTAAATACAAAACACAGGTATGAGCAAGCTCAGTGGTTACACAGATATAACACACTCCAAAATCCAATCCAAGCTCAATTTGGTCAAACAGAGGCCTCCTTGGCTTAGCCTGGCTTCTTCCATTTCTCTACCCACTAACTGCTATCATCTGCTCATCTCTGGGCAGGCCTCCTTAATTGCCTCCTCAACTTCCGTTAGTGAACAGCTTTAAGTCATCAAACTTCAGGACAATTCGAATGCAAGGATGCAAGTACATGGGACTGCAGCCTGGTGACCATCACACATATTTTAGGCTCATCAGGGAACAGTTCTGCCCCCCTCAACTAGGGAACAACCACACCCATGTGTTCAGCAAAAAACAGCCTTAGCTTCAGAAGTCAGACCATTTGTCCTCCAGCGCCCCTCAAGAATGAGGAGCAGTAACAAGGGGAGGCTTTGTCGCCAGGGATAAGCCAGGAATTTGCTCAAAACCTGCCAACCACACCCCCTCCCCACGTTTATCAAGAGTTAACATAAACCTTTAAGTTCAAGGATCCAGAGATAAAAAAACAAGCACCCCCTCTACACACACACACACAAAGAAAAAAATAAGTGGAACCAGCTGAGACCAAGCTGGCAGCAATCCAAACTCCAACAGACCCTGCATCTCATTACATGTTGATTTTACTGTATGAACGTATTAAACACACCTCCCAGCAGCCAGTACCATACATTAAAAGACCAAGACAGGATAAAGAGGAGGTGGTCCCCCACTCCCTCAAAAAAGCCCTGCCCCTTCCCAGGTAAACTAAGAAGCATGGCTCCCCACCACTGACCTCAGGTCTCTCTTTAAAATTAAATCCCTCTTGCCAGGGGGTTGTCAAGTTCAGCCCTGAACTAGTTCAAGCTTCTCCACTCTTTGCCCGCTGAATAAAGCTTGTGATGTGTCAACCAGCACCCTCCTCCCAGGCAGACAGTGTAAGCAGGGTTGAGGCCCCACCACGGTCCATACGACTTAATCTGTTAACAAGCGCACAAAGGGAGGTGGCACCGGAGCCAGGGCCGCCCCTACCAAGACCCAAGCTACACCGGCTAGCAGGTGGGCGGCTAACAGAAAGGACGGGTAGAGTCCCGACGGTCCCAGCACCAATGTCGTCCTCTTAAACTTCTGGCAGGCAGTACGCACATGCAGGACCCCGCCTCACAAACAGCGTTTATGGAAATAGGTCCGGGGGTAGAGCAAGGGTTGGGGGGTTGGTCTGCTGGCGCGTCGCGGTCACATGTTGGCTCTTTCCCGCTGCAGCCGCGAGTTGTAGGCACGTGACACGGTGTTCCAGGCGTCCATGTAGCGGTCCATGCACATGGCGATGCACTTCTGGGGAAGGAATGGGCGAGCCGCTTAGGTCTGGACCGCGGCTGGTGCTCCCG
Source organism: Oreotragus oreotragus (assembly GCA_006410675.1). Lineage (NCBI taxonomy): Eukaryota > Metazoa > Chordata > Mammalia > Artiodactyla > Bovidae > Oreotragus > Oreotragus oreotragus. The sequence continues at coordinate 117,171 of SJYX01017141.1, forward strand.
CCCCGGTAGCGGACTGCGCACGCGCAGCATACTCTCCAAGCCTCTTCATTAAGTCAGCGCACGCGCGGAGGGCACTCCACCGGGTCCAGCCCGCGACCCCGCCACCCCTGGTTTTACCTGCTCCGAATTGTCCAGGGAACCCCCCGGCTTCCCGATACACTTCCGGAAGCACTTGTCCGTCATCCTCTGTGGGGACACGCGGGCCCTCAGTTGCGACACCGGCCCCGGCAGATCTCGCAGCCCTCAGCCCCCTACCCCGCCCCCGGCCAGCCCCGGACCTGTAGCAGCTCCTGCGCGTTGGCCACGGCGATCTGCACTTTCACCTGCTCCATGATGAGCCCTGGGTCCAGCTTCCCGCCGCCGGAGCCCCCGAAATCGGAACCGAAGCCGCCCTCCATGGCTCCGCAAAGTCAACCGGACCGCCGCCTCGTGCGCCGACCCGCACTGACGCCGGAAGTCCGCTGCCCCAGGGCCCCACGGGAAATGGAGTTCCAGTGGGTGGGAGCAGGATCTGGACTGCGACTCCCATAAGGCCGCGCGAAACCTCCCGCGCACTCGCAGAGAGGAACGGGCCGAAGTCGGTTTCCGGTGTCAAACTCCGTGTCGAGAGGCCCGCACCTCCGTGCTTAGACTCCACCCTCAAAGGTCCCGCAGGGCGTGCACACTGGACGATGGGCGCGTTTACCCTGCGCTTTGCAGACCTGGTAGCGCCAGGCCGTACTAGGGAACCAAGAGCGCTGCGGGGTGCCGGTGGATCAGACGGGCGAATGCAGAAAACTAGCGGTCCGCGCAATCAGATGGGGGTCCTAAGACATCCGCTTAACTAGTGGCTTGAGCTACTACTACAGCAGCCCGGCGTGAGAGTCATAACTCACAGGCAGAATTTAAAACCAAAATGTTTTATTGGATGTTGTACAAAAAAGTTTCCAGTCTTAAAATGTATATTACAAATCATTGGAGGAAACAAAAGACCACACGTTTGGCATGCATCTTAAAAATCACCATCTGAAATGTGTCTAGACAGCCAGTTGCTGAAACTTGAGTCCCCTGGCGTGTAGTGCTGATGATCCCTTTCGGGCTCGGAATTAAGACCTTTCCAATAGCGTTAACGTCCTTGAGGAATGGCAGTCCCCGCTCGGATGTGCTGATATAAATAGAACTGCTGGGTAGACGGTGTGGTAAAAACAAGCCCAGGTCAGAGCCTGGCTGTGATGGACACTGAGCGCTCAGACCACGGGGAAAAAGGTGTCCTTGTCTCCCCGGCACTCGGTCCCTTCTGAGGGCTGGGCCGAGTGGCTGTTTTTCTAGAAGGATGCTTCTCCTCACGACACGGCTCAGAAAAAAAGAATCGCTTCTGCATCATTTCAAGTGGCTTACAGTTAAGCATGTTTAAGGATAAATGCAAATTGTTTTTCAGGCCAAGGCTGACATTGTAACATTGGACTTTGTCCCGTGTTTCCAACTACTTAATTACCAAAGACTGGTAATTACCAAATTAACACCAACCTCCAGCCACAACTGGCCACCGGTCCAGCGCACCCTCCCCTTACCAGTCAAGGGCTTCCCAGCCTGCCAGCGCCACTTCCAGGCTCCACTCAAGATCTCAGCCAGGCAACCACTGGGCAGGGATGAGACCAAGAACTGGCTGAATCAAGACGTCATCTAATGAGCCTGGGGGTTCTGCAGGCACTGGGCAAACCCTGGGGCAGCTTTTTAGGTCCTCTGGGCCTGCCCGGAGGGTGGGGCCCTCTCCTTTCCTTCCTGAAGTCCTCAAGCCCAGCCTGCAAAACCGAATCACACCCAGAATTCCAGGACACAGCTTCGATCCCCAGAGATTTCCAAAATACCCTGAAGGGTGTGGGTGAGACCAGTGCAGTTTCCACTCACCCCAGGACCACCCAGACCCCATCCCGCTCTCCAGACCCTCCAGTCCACTCTGCTCCTGTTATGCCAGGGGAAGGGAGCAGCCTGCACCTGGAAGCTCTCCTGGCAGGCGGGTGGGGGGTGAGGGAGGGTGGTAGAGGTGGTGCTGTCAGGACAGGAAGCTTCTCATGGGCTGCACCACACTTTTCTGGTGAGGCCACCTCCCTCCACAGGGCAAGCACAGCCCTCAGGCCAAGGACTCTGGTGGCCAAGGAAAGATGCCCAGACTTAAAGCCTTGGCCTGCAGGGAGACTCCAGACTTGGCAGCAGCTTGGTTTTGCGGGTGGCTGACACTTTCCTGTCCCGGGGCTTGGGCCCTCCTCACCGTGAGCGGTTCCCAGGGAAAGGAGGTGGACGGGCTGCTCCAGCCTTGGGTAAACCCTGAGGGGCTGGCACTCAGCCTACCTGGAAGCAGGCTGCCTTCAGGGGCCAGCCCGCCTCCATGGCTCAGTATTGCGTCTTTAAGACTTGAGCTGCGCTTTCTGAAGAGTCAGCCAGGGGCGCAAGTCCACAGGGACAGAGCCCCCTGACGATGCCACCCCCGCCCCCGAGGGGGACTGTCCCAGTAACCCTTGAGTGAGCCCCTGAGGTGGGAGCCTGGCAACCTGTGTACTGACCAATGTAAAAAAATAAATATCCATTAAAAAAATAACTTCTGTGTATCTACGTGGCGCAGGTCAAAGGTGAACTGATGCAGGGAGGGGGGTCTCTGGGTGATCAGAAGCTGGGCTGTGGCATGGAGCATTCCACAGAGGTCTGCTGGCACAGGCAGGTCTGTCTAGGAAACACTGTTTCAGCAGGAAGCTAGAGAAAGCTAGCGTATCCATGTGCACCCAAGAACACGGGAGTGGGCATGACCTGTGCTCAAGGCACAGAAGTGGAGGTCAGGGAGTCCCACGGCTCGCCCTTGTCACCCTCCACAGATGGGAGGGTGGAAAGCGGGGGTTGCACATGGATGTCACGTCCAAGGTTGTCACACTCATCCCCTTGACACTGACCTGGGGATTAGTCTCAGAGAGGAGGTCCCAAGCTTCTTTCTTGCCTGTCTCACAGGGTGAGGACGTTGACTGAAGAAAGGTCCAGAAACGTGAGGCTCTGGCAGTCAGAGAGGGAGCCGAGAGGCCCACCCCACACACCTGACTCCCAAGGGCCGAGCAGAAACCGCCCAAAGCCCAGGTCTGACAGTACAAGCTGCTTCCAGCCCTCCTTCGGGTGCTCAGCTGGCTGAGCCATGGAAACTGCAGGGGTGCCCCTGCTCCCCACCAGGTCAGAAGCTGGATTCTGAATTTGGTGTTTTTGAAAGCTTAAATGAAATAAACTATGGGATCCTTATGCAGTTCTGCTCTGTCCACCCGAGGCCTCCTCTCCCGCCCCGACTCCAGGCTGCAGCAGAGACCCACGTCAGCCAATGGGCCTCCTCCCACCCCTGCTGGACTCCCCAAAGTCCACTAGCCACTAGGCTCCTGGGCTGGTGGACAGGGCACCAACACAGTCTGGTCAGTGGTGAAGGATCCCAGGAAACCCGCCGACAGGAAAGATCAGTAGAGACCCACCCCCATGCTCTGGCAGTTTGCTTAAAAATTCTCTAGAAATGTACCAAGAATTAAAGAAGCCAATGATATAAAAATAGTTTTCAGTGGCTCTGGGTAAAGAAAGACATGTGATGAGGCGTGTTCGGTTCACATGACGCGGCAGCCTCGAGAGGTGGTCCTCGGGTCTCCCTGGAAGGAAGGATGGTGCAGTGAGGTGAGCCCAGGGTGGCAGACACATGCCAACCTGGCCAGGCAGGTAGCTGGTGGCCCCTTGCCCTCCCACCAGGAGGGGCTGGACCAGGTTGGGGCCTGAGCCACCAGGGAAGCTCAGCTTCCAGCAAGACGACCCCAGCTACTGTGGCTAATGTTCCAGAACCTTCCATGTCTCCCTCACTCCTGTTCTGAGCCACAGGACTCGTTACAATGGTCTTAGACCCAGAAGAGTCCTGCACTCATGTCTTGTTCAGTGTGGTTCCTCAGCACCCCCAACCCTCCCCACAAAACCATTATGAAGTCACCAGCATACCAGTCTGGAGGAATCATGGTAACAGCGGGTGGGCTGAGAAGCCCTAGGGCTGTATCAGGGTCACTTTGAGTTACAATCAGCTTTGCAACCCCATTCCCGGTGTCCCTAGGTGGGTATCAGAGGTCCACATAATAGGCAGGCCCAGGAGGCAGGGCAGCTGCATGAACAGGGCCTGGGATGTGTGCGTGTGTGTGCACGCCTGTGCCTGGGAGCTTCTACCTGCTGGTGGAAAAGATCCTCCTCTCCAAACTCAGCTGCCTCGTCCTCGCCCTCCTCCCCATTCTCGGTCTCCCGCACCACTGAAGACTGCTTCACGGTTCTCATGGCCACTTCCTGTACGAGATGAGAGCTGCAGACAAACCCTTCCCCACCCAGGAGCCCAGCCTGCAGGAGAGGCAGTCAGGACACCCAGGCCCAGGCTGCACTCATGTGCCTGGCAGTCAAGGCTCCATCTATCCAGGAGGGGCCCCAAGACCCAGGCAGCGGGAGGCACTCACCTCCCCATCAGCGTTCACCAGGGTGGTGCGGAAGCTCTCACCGGTGCCCCAGCTGTTCTGGCTTTTCCACACAAGTGTGGATGGGGGGCTGTGAGCCACCCCCGCTCCAGCTGCCCACACCTGGGGACACAGGGAGGCCTCCCCGTTAAAGTGGGGTCCAATCCTAGTGGTCACCAGCCAGCCATTCATCACAGGTCCCCTTGATGCCCTGGGTGTGTAATCCTTCTAGGCCTCTTGGATCCTTCCCAGGGATGTTAATCACCCCAGTATGGAAGGAGAGACTGAGGTTCACAGTGGCCAAAGACTTTCATCTCAGCAAACGGGCCAGGCTGGGATCAGGTGCCCTAGAGTCCATGCCCATGACTGTTAACATGGCTGGCACTTTGCCTGCCAGCCCAGACAGACAGCCTGGACCCAGTCCCACCCACACCGGGAGTCCCTGGCACATCACTCAGGCCTTCCAAGAGCTCCAAGAAGGCTCCTGGGAGAAATGTAGACACAGGCAATCGGCTACCGCAGGCAGCTGTTCTCAGTGGTGGGGCTCCACCATACAGTTCCCCTGGGCTCCTGCCCCACCCCAGCTACACCTCACAACCTGCCCCTCCGCAGCCACCTACCGTAACAGTCTGGCCGGCCCGCAGCACATACTTGGGGGTGAACTTGTAGGAAATCTCCTCCCCTTCCAGGACCTGCCTCTTGATCCTCCAGTTGCCCAGAGACTGATCCTGAGGAAGGGCGCTGGCATTGGCACAGGGCTCTGGACAACCCCGGGGGGCCTCCCCTGAGGGGGCAGCGCGGCTCGGGGCGAGGCCTCACCTTGTCAGAGCTGTTCTTCAGTTGCACGAACCTGCCCTCCAGATCGATCTCCTCGATGCTGACGCTGCCTGAGGCCGAGGCCTGCTGCGCCAGGTGGAAGCTGCTGCCGCTGCTGGTGCTGCTGCTAGAGCCGAGGCCGCTGGAGCCCGTGCCCGGCGGCTCCTCCACCTCCAGCCGCTTCCTCTTGCTGCGGCCCGGGCGCCCGGCTGTGGACACACTGCTGCCGCTGCTGCTCGTTGTGGCCCGCGAGATGGTGATCCGCGACGAGGGGCTGGGGGACAGCTTCAGCCTAGGGGCNGTTGAAGGGGGAGGGACAGTGCACTGGCCCCACCCCCTCTCCTCGCCCCACCCCTGCGGCGCTCACCTCTCCTCCTCTCCCTCCAGCAGCTTGCGGTAGGCGCTGATCTCCATGTCCAGGGCCAGCTTGACATCCAGCAGCTCCTGGTACTCGGCCAGCTGCTGCTGCATCATGTCCCGCACCTCCATCATTTCTCGCTCTTTGGCGTCCAGCATCTTCCGGAACTTGTCCCGCTCCCCAGCCACAGTCTCCTCTAGTTCCCGGATCCGGTCCTCGGCCGCACTTGCCTGCAGCAGGGTCCACGAGCGTCACGGTGGGGAAAGCCCACTCGGCTGTAGGCCTCTGGGGCCGTGGGAGGGGATGAGACAGGGCAGGGCCCGAGGAGGAGTAGGGGCTGGGGCTCTGGTGAGTCACCTGCTTCTGGAGGCCGGAAAGCTGGTAGCTGAGGGATTCGACCCGCATGCGGGCCTCCTTCAGCTCCTCCCGGGCGGCGCTGGCAGCCTTGTCGTTCTGGTCGGAACTCAGCTTGGCACTGTCCAGCTGCGGGGACAAGGGCAGGCATGAGGGCCGGCGCAGAGGGCGGGGGTGGAAGGCCCAACGCCCACCGGCAGGCATGCTCGCGTGCGCACCTTGGCTTGGTAGGTCTGCTCCAGCNAGCTCCTCCCGGGCGGCGCTGGCAGCCTTGTCGTTCTGGTCGGAACTCAGCTTGGCACTGTCCAGCTGCGGGGACAAGGGCAGGCATGAGGGCCGGCGCAGAGGGCGGGGGTGGAAGGCCCAACGCCCACCGGCAGGCATGCTCGCGTGCGCACCTTGGCTTGGTAGGTCTGCTCCAGCTCCAGACGGTACAGCCGCACTTGCTCGTCGTGCTGGGCGCGCAGTTCCTCCAGCGCCTGGGCCATCTTGAAGTCATACTCCTGCTGCCGGCTGCTGTCCACCTCCACCAGGCGGCGCTCATGCCGCCGCCGCGTCTCACGCACTTCCTGCGGACACAGCCACGCGCTCACTGCATGTCTTGGCCCTGTCACAGGCGTCCCTGACTCTCCCCAGCGGCCTGAGCGAGGGCACCCAACTCTGCCACTGGTGACCCTCTGGGGTAGGCTCGGGCCACCTGTTCACACCCACACCACGATTCACAACCACCCAAGAACGGTGACCCAGAGCCCCCAGCTGACTGCCGATTAACACACCTATGCCTTCACACACAGGAGCATCACTGGGCCCTGAAAAGGGGAGAAGCCCTGACACTCGCCACCCGTGGACCGACCCTGAGGACACAGTGCTCAGTGAGAGGCAGGCACAGAAGGACACACAGGGCGTGACTCCACTGACGGGAAACGTGCAGAGCAGGCAGATCCGCAGACACAGAGAGNTAACACACCTATGCCTTCACACACAGGAGCATCACTGGGCCCTGAAAAGGGTTGAGAAGCCCTGACACTCGCCACCCGTGGACGGACCCTGAGGACACAGTGCTCAGTGAGAGGCAGGCACAGAAGGACACACAGGGCGTGACTCCACTGACGGGAAACGTGCAGAGCAGGCAGATCCGCAGACACAGAGAGTGGGTTCCTGGTTGCCAGGGGCTAGGGGAGGGGGTGGGGGTGACTGCTGATGGGGGTGGGCTTCTGTTGTGATGATGGAACTAAACAGTGATGGCTGAGCTATCCTGTACTAAATTTCATCAAATTGTATGTTTTTAAAAGTCTTGTTATATAGGAAAACTAGAAGAATGCTAATGGAAACACCTACAGAATTTCTTTTGGGGGTAATGTTCTGGAATTAAGAGGGGATGGCTGCACAGCTCTGGGAATGGACCAAGATCCAGTCTACACGGTAAACTGTGAAAGCTTTCTGGTAAGGGACTACTTCAATAAAGCTGTTAATAAATAAAAGAATTCTTAGGAAAAAAAAAGAAGTTCCTAATGTGGCTCATTACAGGAGCCTGGGGTCTAGGATAGAAGAGCAGTGGGTCATGGCAGTGACCAGCTGGCCCTGGCCACATGCACCAGGAGCTGACCAGGCAGTGGTGGGGTCAAAGGTAGGCGGGGAAGCCTCACTTGACAAAACTCCCTGCACAGATGTCAGTCACATGTGTCTGGGCCCCGTGGATGAAGACGACAGGAACGTGTCCATAGGAAGCCACTGCGTTCACCAGCAGCCAAGGAGCACAGTGGACCCTCAGCCCACACCCGACCCCTGGCCCACCTCAGGGGCCCTCCCGCCCTCCTCACGGGATCCAGGGTGGCTCTGGCTGCAGCAGGGCCCGGCAGAAGGAGGAGGCCGCTCCGCAGTTGCATGGGCATCTCACCTTCCCGCACAATGCAGTGAGCCCAGCAGTGGCTGCCTCCAGGTTCCATCTGGCTGTGACAGCACAATGGGCCAGGACCAGGTAGGAGGCCGGCGGGGCCAGGGCTCTAGTCAGTCCTGCCAAACCAGGAAGCCAAGGCCCAAAGGCAAGGAGGCCAAGCAGGGTCTGCAGAAGCCTGAATGATGACCCCTGAAAAGCATGCCCATGTGCTGAGCCCCAGAGACTGCCAATGTAGCCTTGCTGGACAAAGGTCTTTGCAGGTGTGATTAAGATACAGGGCTCAAGACCATCCTGGACTACCCAAGTGGCCCCAAACCCAAAGACAAGTGTCGCTATAAGAGACGCAGATGCAGAGACAGAAGACAGTGGCGTGATGATGGAGGCAGGGATCAGGAGATGAGTTCTCGAGGCAGGGAGAGGCAGGAAGTGGGGGAACACCCTCCCGCTGCGGGGTAGGAGGGATGACCCACCTCCTCAAAGACATCCTTGCGGAAGGCCAGCTCCTCCTGCAGGCTCTGGCAGCGGTTCTCCAGGTCCACACGCATCAGCGTCTCCTTCTCCAGCTGCTTCTTAGCCACCGCATGCCCATCCTCTGCCTGGAAACGCGGGACAAGCAGCTGGTGACACTGTGTGCCGCCGTGTGAGGTCCTTGGGGATCCCCTGAGCCTCCAAACTCCCCCGGGGTGTGGACTGGGCAGGGGTGGGAGTGAAGGGGGAGCCCACAGCCTGCGCTGCCTGCAGCTACCTTAGCCAGCTGGGCCCGCAGCTCTGCCACATCGTTCTCCAGGGTGCGCTTGTCACTAAGTGCGGCTGCGAGCTCCGCCTCACTTCGGTGGAACACGGATTCCAGGTCCCTGACGCGGCCCTGGGCCACCGTGAGCTCACCCTCCCTCTTCTTGGCGCTGAAAGTCAGGAGCAGAAGTTAGTAGGCAGCACTGACCCCAAGGCCAAGTTCATGGCTGCCTCAGGGCCCGGACCCTCACCTACCCATGCTTTCAGTACCAGAGCATCATCTGTCAGCACCAAAGGGGCCCTGTCTTCAAACCCACTCTGCCCCACGGGGACCCCTCCAGCCACTCAAAATAACCCTCAAGATGTGGATTTTCATGTCCTTTTCCCTGACTTTTGGGCACAGAAGGAGGGACCACTTAGAGAACTCTGGTTTTTTTTTGTATAATTTATTATAGTAACTAATTAAAACCCTGGCCTTTGAACTGTTGATCTCATTTGTTAAGTTAAGCTATTTCAGGCGGGCTCACTGAACTTCTAATAGATATCGTCAATGTGAAACATCTAAGATGCCAAAGAGACTTTCTAAATACACAATTCTCCCTTTTGTTTTTTGGCTGCACTGTGTACCATGTGGCATCTTAGTTCCCTGACCAGGGAGCAAACCCAGGTTCCCAGCACTGGAAGCCTGGAGTTAGCCACAACTCTTAATAGCATGAACATTTCTGAATGGTGCTCTAAATCTCGAATTAGAAGTGGGTAGTTGAAAGCTACCCACTTCCCCACCAAGGAACTGAAGCTGTGCCCTGCCCAGCACCGTGGGGACAGCACAGCAGGGGTCAGATGAGCATCACCCTTCCTTGGTGTGATAACCAGACGTCCCCAGACATCACCTGGTGTCCCCCAGGGGCAGGACCGCCCTGGGCGACAATGCCTGGGGACACCACACCAGTTTGAGTGAGGTGTGTCGGGGAGGGATAAAGCCCAGTGACTTCAGTCACCAGGCTGGTCCCATCCTCACAGCAGTACTTGGGACAGGACCTCCAGGCAGACGTGGCACCCATGGCCAGTTCACACTCCTGGGCCACACAGTCCTTCACTCAAGGGAGGTNAGAAAAGACCCTGATGCTGGGAAAGACTGAAGAAAGGAGGAGAAGCGATGAGATGGTGGGATGGCATCACCGGCTCAATGGACATGAGTTTGAGAAAGCCCCAGGAGTTGGCGATGGACAGGGAGGCCTGGTGTGCTGCAGTCCATGGGATCGCAAAGAGTTGGACATGACGGAGCAACTGAACTGAACGGGATGCAGCTCTGTCTTTCCTTTTGGAACATCTTCCTGTTGTTGTTGTCACTAAGCCATGTCCAGCTCTTCATAACTCCGTGAATGGTAGCCTGCCAGGCTCCTTCGTCCATGGGATTTTCCAGGCAAGAATACTGGAGTTGGTTGCTGTATCCTTTTCCAGGGGACCTTCCTGACCCAGAGATGGAGCCCACACCACCTGCATTGGCAGGTAGGTTCTTTACCACGGAGTCACTGGGAAGCCTGGGTAAAACATCTACATGGCTCAAAATTAGGAAGATCAAAAGAGAATACAGTGGTAACTTTTCTTTTCACTCCTATCTTCCCCCAGAAACCACCACTGTTTCTTATTTAACCTTCCAGTGATACTTTATACATATAAAAGTAATACACAACTACTCTTTTAAAAATACAAATGGTAGTATTTTATTACACTGTTCTGCTTCTTACTTTTTTCATTTATCTGTCTGAGAGATTGAATTACTATGTTGTATTCTATTATGTGGATATTCCATAATTTACTTGAAACTTTGGTACTAGAATTTTCAGAATTCAGGGTTCTAATACTTTGCTAACCAACAATGCTGGAGTGTCTACCCGTGTACATAGGTCATTTATCTCATATATGAGAATATCTGTGGGAAAAATTCATGGAGGTGGAATTGTGGGGTCAAAGGAATGTGCCTTTGTAACTTTGATTGCATGTTAGCAAATTGCTCTGTACAGAGTTTGTACCAATTTACATTCCAAACAAAACAAAACCAAAAAACCCCCCAAAACCAAAACAATGCATGAGTGACTGTCTTCTCTCTGTCTTCACCAATATAATATATTACTGGTAAATCTTATTGGTAAAAAAAGTGGCATCTTAATTTAAAAATATTCCTTTTTATGAGTTAGGTTAATCCTAAAAGTCCAAAAGCAATTTTTTTNACAATGCATGAGTGACTGTCTTCTCTCTGTCTTCACCAATATAATATATTACTGGTAAATCTTATTGGTAAAAAAAGTGGCATCTTAATTTAAAAATATTCCTTTTTATGAGTTAGGTTAATCCTAAAAGTCCAAAAGCAATTTTTTTTCTATTAATTGCCTATTCACAGAATATTGGTTTTGTCCTTATTTTTCTATTCAGTGCCCTTGAAGAATAAGATGGACATGACTTTGGGGGAAGAAAGTGGGAACCAGGAAGGTCAGAGCAGTCATTGAATTCTCCTGAGGTCCAATAAGGATAGTTGGACTGTACAATAAGGTCCAAGATAATTACAATAAGGACCAAGGGCTCAGAATCTTAAATTTGCCAAGAATCCTAGAAATAACATACAACTTAAATTTTTTAGATCTAGTTTTAGTTTTCACCATTTTCATCTCCACCCACTCCACTGCTATCTCCATCAGAATCCTGAAAGTGTTTCACTTCTAAAAACATTTCTAAACATTAAAAAAACTGCAACCAGCATACACTCTTCAAACATAGCCCACGCCTCTTGTGTATGCTGTCACGTAGACTCCATGAGAAAACGTTTTCTTTTCATTTTCAACTATAGAAGTCCACAATCCTGAAATCCCCAATCCTGACATCTAAAATGCTCTTAAAAATGGAAAGTGTTTTAATAAGTTTGACACCAAAACTTATTTAGTGGCAAAACCTGACAGTAACTGATAGGTAGCTATCCGGAGTGTTTATCACACTTACTATGACTATTCAAATGTTTTTTCAGAGGAGTTCTTCTTTTTAAAAAACTGGAGTATAGTTGTTTGCAATGTTGTGCGAATTTCTGCTGTATAGCAAAGTGAATCAGCTATATGTATACATATATCCCCTTCTTTTTGAATTTCCTTCTCATTCAGGTCACCGCAGAGCACTGAGTAGAGGTTCCTATGCTGTACAATAGGTTCTCATTAGTTATCTGTTTTATACATAATATTAATAGTGTACATGTCAATCTCCCAATTCATCCCACACCCACTTTCTCACCCTGCCGTCTGCCGTGTCCATGTGGCTGTTCCCTACATCTGTGTTGCCTCTCCTGCCCTCCGAATAGGTTCATCAGTACCATTTTTTCTAGATTCCACATGTATGTGGGAATATATGATATCTGTTTTTCTCTTTCTGACTTACTTCACTTATCTGGGTTCTTGCAAGCGGCTGCCCTGGACACTGCTGTAATATGATGGTATTACACGACACAGACGGTATATTGCATTTCTGAAACCTGTAAAATGTTGAACATTGAAAGGCACTTGGACTTGAGGGTGTCAGATAAGGGATTGTGGACCTACATTTAGACTTACAAACTCGTCATTACTCAGGAATGTTTTAATTCTGCCTTGATCTTCTCTAATTCAGACCTGTGTGAGTCAGCTCAAGTAAGGTTGTTCAGACAAGTCCAGCAGAGTCAGTTGTGCAATAATCAGTTCGGTTCAGTTCAGTTGCTCAGTTGAGTCCGACTCTTTGTGACCCCATGGACTGCAGCACACCAGGCCTCCCTGTCCATCACCAACTCCTGGAGCTTTCTCAAACTCATGTGCATTGAGTCGGTGATGCCATCCCACCATCTCATCCCTTCTCCTCCTTTCTTCAATCTTTCCCAGCATCAGGGTCTTTTCCAATAAGTCAGTTCTTCGCATCAGGTGGCCAAAGTATTGGAGTTTCAGTTTCAACATCAGTCCTTCCAATGAATATTCAGGACTGATTGTCTTTAGGATGGACTGATTTGATCTCTTTGCTGTCCAAGGGACTCTCAAGAGTCTTCTTCAATACCACAGTTCAAAAGCATCAATTCTTCGGTGTTCAGCTTTCTTTATAGTCCAACTCTTATATCCATACATGACTACTGGAAAAACCATAGCTTTGACTAGATGGACCTTTGTCTCTGCTTTTTAATATGCTGTCTAGGTTGGTCATAGCTTTTCTTCCTAGGAGCAAGCATTTTTTAAATTCATGGCTGCAATCACCATCTGCAGTGATTTTGGAGCCCCCAAAAATAAAGTCTGCCACTGTTTCCATTGTTTCCCCATCTATTTGCCATGAAGTGATGGGACTGGATGCTATGATCTTAGTTTTTTGAATGTTGAGTTTTAAGCCAACTTTTTCACTCTCTTCTTTCACTTTCATCAAGAGGCTCTTTAGTTCTTCTTCGCTTTCTGCCATAAGGGTGGTGTCATCTGCATACCTGAGGTTATTGATATTTCTCCCGGCAATCTTGATTCCAGCTTGTGCTTCATCCAGCCCAGCATTTCTCATGATATCCTCTGCATATTAGTTAAATAAGCAGGGTGACAATATACCTGCAATAATATCATGATAATATTCTGGTGTAAATACTTATAATGTTTATCCCAAATTTTCAGCCCTTCTCTGGCCTTTAAACATATCTTAAATAATATAAATTATTTGGAAATATTGTTAATGGGATTTCCCTGGTTGTCCAGTGGCTAAGACTCTGCACTTCCTCTACAGGGGTACAGGTTCCATTCCTGGTCCAGGAACTAAGACGCCACATGCTGGGAGGTGTGGCCAAAAAGTAAATACATATGTAAATAAATGATTAGAAAAAGTACTGTTAGTGACTCAATTTGGGAACAAAAATTTCATACCACTCTTCTCTTAAGGAATATTTAGAGATTGGAAACTGACCTGTTAAAAAAGATCTGGTATCTGCAGCTGTTTATGTGGGAAAATAAGGATTTTCTTTGCAGCGTATAATCAAAACAAAAGACAGAGATAAAGTGTCTACAACTCTAATGATAAATGTGTGCAGCAACTTAACTATTCCCATTGCCTTCCTATGAAAATATTTTACATATGATTTCACTAAATATTTTTAAAAATCAATTAATTTTTTTGGCTATGCTGGGTCTTCATTGTTGCGTGGGCTTCTCCTATTGCCCAGCACAAGCTCTAGAGTACACTGGCATCAGTAGTTGCGGCTGGAAGGTTGTGGAGCCCAGGTGCACGGGCTAGGTTGCTCTGAGGCATGTGGGATTTTCCCAGAGCAGGGATCAAAACTGTCTCCTGCATTGGCAGGCAGACTCTATGGCAGAGCCACCAAGGAAGCCCTGATGTCACTAAATGTATTTATATTTATTAAATACTGCTTTTAATTCATTTTACACAATGGGCTTTCCCATAAAATTTTATTTTATTCTATATTCAGTTATGCCATGGTATAAAAATGGAAGAGGACAATGATACCTAGATATGGTGGAATATATCTTATGCAATTCTTGGGGGAAATAAAGGTGACCTTTGGGTTGTTTCAGGTGAAGAACGTGGATGGGACTATAGAGAAGAGAATTTATTTCACATGGTGTCTTTCTGCATTAGTGATTTTAATATGGATTCTTAGCAGTTATCAACAACTGGTCAGATAAAAAAAATTTTTTTAATACACTGCCCTCTGGATTCTGAGCTAGGCAATCCTGAGCTCAGTCTTCCACTTCCATCACTGTCTTGATCCAGTCCACGTAGTTGAGGAGATTGGTGTAGAACCCATACCCTTCACCACACCCGATGCCCCAGGACACGATGCCCGTGGCCACCCAGCGGTCATTTTCCTTATCCCTCACTGCAAAGACCCCTCCACTATCCCCTTGGCAGGAATCTTGCCTTGTGGCTGGGTTCCCAGCACAGAACATGTTTTCAGAAAACACATCATGCCTGTTTTTTTGCCGGAGCCAGCGCTCGCAAATCTCTCGCCTAGCTACTGGCAGACGGACAAATCTGAGGTTGTAAGAAATTCTCTCCTCCATGATCCCAAAGCCACTGACATAGCCCACGAGACCTGGGTCATAGAGGGTCTCGTTGTCTGGGAGGCAGATGGGCAGGAGGTTGGGGCCCAGGGTGACGCTATTTTCCAGCTCCAGGAGGGCGATGTCCCCCTCGAAGTTGTGGGACTCTTCCTGGCGGTAGTCTGGGTGGATTATGACCCTACGGACCGGGTGGTTGGACAGCTTGGTGATATCTTCCACATTGACGTGGCCCAGGAACACATCTAAGTTGAGGGTCCCCTGCGCCTCGTGGTCCTTGGGGTTGATGGTGTGCGCGGCTGTGAGGACCCAGCGGTCCCCCAGCAGCGCGCCGCCCCCGGGCCCGTGGATGTTGGTGTAGACCTGCCAGGGGAAGTTGCCCAGCTTGGCCTTCTGGCCTCCAATGATGCGCTGCCTCTGCTCGACAGGGTGGACCGGCTTCCCGCACACTGGGGAGGAGAAGATGGGCTCAGGGAGAGAAATGTCGGTGCCCGTCCGCTCACCTCCCTCCATGGCCTGTCCCCTCCGCTTTGTCCCTCTTTTTGGTTCAGGACCCTTTCCTCTCTCCCCAGCTTCCCACCGCACCCCTCTCCTCACCCCTCGTTTTTGGCATATTGTCAGTCATCTCTCCTCGTTCTTGTTTATTCTTTCCTGGGGCTTTTCTTGCCCTTTTTATTAATTCTTGGTCTCTCACCTGCTCAGTGAAAAGTCCAGGACTGTCAGGACAGGGCCAGCTCTCTGGGTCCCTCTGCCCTTCTCCTGGGGCATCTCCTCTCCTTTCTTCAGATGCCCCATGTCCGTCTTCAGCTTTAGGCTGGACTGTCTATCTCTTGTCTATGCCACCCCTCCTCTGAGGCCCTGCATGGCTGCCAAGGCCACAGAGGACAGTGGAGGGCTTCCACTCACCTGGCAAACACCGAGGCATCTTCTCTCCTACCAGCTTGTTCTTCCAAATGCCCTGAGCCGTGCAGGTGTACAGCCCTGAGGGGAGAAGGGGCTGAGCTCAGGCTGAGAGGTGTGTGGGCAGGGACCAAGAGTACTAACGCGAGGACAGAAAGGAGGAGGAACAAAGGGGAAGGTTGGAATATCTGCGATGTGATACTGAAAGTGTGTGTTTTGAAAAGCATCATGTGTATGGTTTTGTTTTGATGCTAAATGGAAAAATCAGAAAACTTAACTCATATTCAGTGTGATCCCTATGTGTGAAAGTTGACACAAAAACTGGAAGGAACTTATCAAGAAGATCTCATCCTTATTGCATCTTGGTGCTGGGTAGTGGGTGATAATGGGAGTTATGTTTTATTGTTTTGTCTTTTGAGGGTGTTTGTTTGGCTCTGCTGTGCAAATCTTAGTTTCCCAACCATGGATTGAACCCGAACCTTCAGCAGTGAAAGCTGCTGCTGCTGCTAAGTCACTTCAGTCGTGTCCGACTCTGTGCGACCCCATAGACGGCAGCCCACCAGGCTCCCCCGTCCCTGGGATTCTCCAGGCAAGAACACTGGAGTGGGTTGCCATTTCCTTCTCCGATGCATAAAAGTGAAAAGTGAAAGTGAAGTCGCTCAGTTGTGTCCGACTCTTAGCGACCCCATGGACTGCAGCCCACCAGGCTCCTCCGTCCATGGGATTTTCCAGGCAAGAGCACTGGGGTGGGGTGCCATTGCCTTCCCCCAGCAGTGAAAGCATGGAGTCCTAATTGCTGGACCATCAGGGAATTAACCGTAGCTATGTTTTCTGATTGTGGACAGTGTACCTTGCTTGACCTCAACATTTTATCTCATTGAAGCACCTTGGTGATGCTTTCAGATATGCATCATTACCCTCCTCCTAGATACAAGGAGGGCTTCCCTTGTGGCTCAGATGGTGAAGGGCCAGCCTGCAGTGCAGGAGACTAGGGTTTGATCTCTGGGTCAGGAAGTACCCTGGAGAAGGGGAAGGCTACCCATTCCAGTATTCTTGCTTGGAGAATTCCATGGACAAGGGGCCAGGCAGCCTACAGTCCATGAGGTCTCAGAGTTGGACAAACACTAGAGTTGAGGAAACTGGGTTTAAATAATTTATACAAGGTCATATAACTTCTAAGTGCCAGAACCAAGATGCAAATGGAGAGTTGTCTTACTTCAAAGTCCGGCTCTTAAATAATACCCTATATAGCCTGTAAACATGGAGAAGGACATGGTAGCCCTCTCCAGTATTCTTGCCTGGAGAATCCCATGGACAGAGGAGCCTGGCGGGCTACAGTCCATAGGGTCACAAAGAGCCGGACATGACTGAGTGACAACAGCAACAACAATAGCCTATAAACAAGATAATTTTTTCTTTTTTGGGGCATGTTTTAAACCTGCAAATCACGTGATTTCTTTCATTAAAAAGTTTTCAAGATACCCATTGATGAGTCTGAAAGTAATTTAGTAATGTAAAAAGTCACAACACAGCAACCTGAGAGGGGATGTGGGGAGAATGCCGAGGAAACCCCACTGATAAACCTGCAGTGGGGGTGCTGCTGAGGGTGTGGTGGTGATTGTTGGGGGTGGGGGTGAGAGATAGCTGCTTATGAGAGATTTGAGTCTTTCATTCTATCAGCTCAAATGTTTCCTCTTTTAGAAGCTTCTTGGCACCCCTGAAGCCAGTGCCTGGGATAAATGTCTTAATATTCCCTCCTTGGAGACTCTGTTGAAAGAAATTGCAGAAGATGTTCCAACAAGAGGGAGAAGACAGCCATTTACACGTGTCCCGACCTCGCTCAGACTCGCTTGTGCCGCCTTTGGTGTGCATCTTGTAGAAGGGCTCGTGGCAGTAGTACTGGATACCGGCCTCGTAGGTGTTCACCCCCTCTCTGGTGGTGTAATTGAAGGCCCCGTTGAGCAGGCTTCGGGGCCGCCCGCAGTCCTTGACTTGGAGAGAACACAGGGCCATGTGAGAAATGAGAAGGACTGTACCGGAACTTCAGTGGGAGGGGTGGGAACCCGCAGAACATGCTGAGAGCCTTCGGGAAATATGGTCATTGGGGGCTCTTGTGATGCATGATAATTGGATGGGATGAAACTCAGTTCTGGGCAGACACCCTCATCTGCGGAGATGAAGGCCGACTGGTTCCTGGTGGGCTGGAGCCTTCAAAGGACAAGTCAGGGGAACGGCTTTTGGGGGTGATGCTTAGGCCCAACCCTCTTCCCTTCTCCTGGGGAGGAGACACATGCTTGAGTTGCAACTTACTCCTGCACCTGGGCATGGCACGATGCCATGTGCCATCATCCTGGCAGACAGCTGTGAAGGACAGGAGTGCCTTGTTCCCCTGTTGGAGCAGAGGTGGAANCCCTTCTCCTGGGGAGGAGACACGTGCTTGAGTTGCAACTTACTCCTGCACCTGGGCATGGCACGATGCCACGTGCCATCATCCTGGCAGACAGCTGTGAAGGACAGGAGTGCCTTGTTCCCCTGTTGGAGCAGAGGTGGAGTAGCCATTAGTACAAGGAGGCCCTGAGGCTCCCTCCTGACCTTGCCCACAAGAGAGCAGTAAGGAGGCAAAGTCAGCTCTCAGCCCTTGAGCCTCAGCACCTGTGGATGTGGCTCCTGGGTGCTTCTTCCTAGCCGGTCCTCTCATACCAGACCGACAGTGGGCACACTGAGCCACACAGCAGGAAGTCAGAGTGGGGGACTTGCCTGGTGGTCTAGTAGTTAAGAATCTGTCCTCCAGTGTAGGGGACCTGGGTTTGATCCCTGTTCGGAGAACTAAGATCCCACATGCTGGGGAGAAACTAAGCTCGAATGCCACAACTACTGAGCCCACATCCAAATAAGTAAATAAATAAGCAGTTAAAAAAAAAATAATATCGGAGCTAGGGCTAGTTGTTATACCCAATAATCCCCTCTCTAGACTCTTGAGGGGATTTCAAGAGTTTCCACTGAGGTCCAGTTGAACCCCATAATTTTATTTAAAAAAATATTTATTTATTATTATTTATTTTGGCTGCTTTGGGTTTTAGTTGCGGCACTCAGGATCTTTAATCTTCATTTTGGGATCTTTAGTTGAGGTATGTGGAGTCAGGTTTCCTGACTAGAAGTCGAACCCAGGCCCCCTGCATTGGGAGTGCAGAATCTCAGACACTGGAATACCAGTGAAGTCCCTGAACTTCACAGTTTTAAATTAAAAAGCAAACAAGCCACAAGCACAGTTGCACTTTCTCTGCGTTGAAACAAAAGTCTCTGCCCTGAAGTAGGGCCTTGTTTCTTCCCTCTGGACTGCCCTGCCAGGTAAGTTCTGTATCACCCCATCGTACCCAGACTGCAGTCTTCTCAAGGCTAAGAGCCTTTCCTAAAATGCTAGCGCAGCCCAGCCACTTTCAAGGGGGCTCAGGATGCTGACATATGCTAAGCGCTCTCCTAGGCCAGCAGATGGCAGGGACAGGCCAGGAGACAGCACCCTCTGAAACGAAAAGTAATCGGACAACACAAATGAGTTTTATTAACACCAACAATCATCTCAGATTGCTAGCCCTGGAACAGACTGCAAGAGAATGTGCATAGGAACCAGGATATCTGAGCAAAATGTAAATTACCATGCAGTCGCTCAGTCATGTCCCGACTGTTTTGCAGCCCCATGGACTGTAGACCATCAGGTTCCTCTGTCCATGGACTTTTCCAGGCAAGAATACCGGGGTGGGTTGCCATATGCTTCTCCAGGGGAATCTTCCCCACCCCCAGGGATTGAACCCATGTCTCCTGCATTGCAGGTGGAGTCTTTACTGCTGAGTCAGATGAAAGGTAAATAATGTGAGATAAACTGTGTGACTAGGTTTAAAGTTGATGATGTGAATGATAAGTAACAAGGTAAGGGTGCTGGGGGAATAGACGGGGCAGGTTGCAACCTGAGCGGGAGTGGGGGATGTGCCCAGGACCCCCAGTCCTTCCTGGACTAACGAGCAGTGATCTGGCTGACTCATCTCTTCAAAGGGAAGTTCCACGAAACCTGTGTGAACATGTATGTTTCTTTTACTGTACCTCCCACATCCAGAACACTGCCTGTCACTGAGTCAACACTTAAAATGTTTGTTGGGTGGATTCACCACAACAAACCGAAGGTCTCTTCTCTGCTTCAGGGTAGGTCTTCCGAGGGGACCTACTGGACAAAGATGGGATGTCCAGTCCCAGGTCCCTGGCCAGGGTAACTCCAATTGTATGGTTTATAAAAAATAGCATTAACTAATTAATTAATATTATTAATTGCCTTCACTGGTTCCTCACTGCTTTCTGTAGTTGTGGTGCATGGGCTTAGTTGCCCTGAGACACGTGGGATCTCAGTTCCCCAACCAGGGATCAAACCCTCGCCCCCTGCACTGGAAGGTGGATTCCTAAACACTGGACCACCAGGCAGTCCCGAGGGGAACATTTTAGTTTTCCAGCTTTTGTGAGATTGACCAGTGGAGCAAACTGCATTCTTTCCTGGGTCTGCAAAGCTCTGGACAGGGTGGTGGGTCTGGGGTAAGACCACCGGTCAACATAAATGGAGCATCTTCTGATTGTTCGATGGAATGGTGCCCGATTCATGAATCATTGAGTGAAGCCAGGTAGGTTTTAAAAACCGAGAGCCCTGGAGCAAGAGGCGGGGCATTTGTTGCCAGTCCCTGCTGTACACCATCCCAGTGAGGCTGAGTGAGTGAGGCCTCGCCAGTCCCTGCTGTACACCATCCCAGTGAGGCTGAGTGAGTGAGGCCTCACCAGTCCCTGCTGTACACCATCCCAGTGAGGCTGAGTTGAGTGAGGCCTCGTACTTCAACTCCACCCCTGCCTGTTTGGTTCCTCACTGCATAGTGAGTTATAGGGCGAGGACCTGTAGTTCTTAGACTTGGCTGGGCATTAGAATCACCGAGTAACTATAGGTAATCCTGACACCCATGCTCCCCTTCAGACCCATGGACTAGTCTCTAGCAGGGGACTGGACATCAGAATTTTGAAATCCTGTTTCCAGTGTGCAGTCAAGTTGGAGCAGGCCGGGTAACCCTTCTAGCTCAAACATGCGTATGTTTCCATGTGGGGCTGAGCCTCCATCTTCCGTGTGAATTATGCCGGACTCTGGGTTAGCTCCCTCCCCTTGGCCCTAGCTCTTACCTCCACTAGCTCGTAGCCTTTTTTGCAGGTAGCGATGAAATAGTCCCGGTACTGGTATTGAGGCTGCAGGTCCTGAATGATGGTGAATGAGTCCAGGGTCTTGGGCTGGGGGCACTTGATGACTGTTAGGGAGACCAGAGGGCACATCTATTTCCGAGCCACTGGCCTCCTTTCTACCTGCCTCATCCTGCCCCCTTTCTGGCCCGTGAGGGGCCCCAGGCAGCCTTACCTTCACTAGTGTAGTACAGCTTCCAGCCCCGGCTGTCCCCTGACTCATCCGTGAAGAAGAGCAGGTCCACCGAGTTGCTTTGGGCGTCAATGCGCTCGGGCCTTTGCTTTCCACAGAACTCACCAATGTTCCTCCCGCTGACATAGATCTGCGGTGGTGGTGGGGGTGGACGGAGGGAGGGTCATGCCTCCAATTCAGACACCGGGCTAGGGTGGTGGTGCCAGTGGTGTGGATCCGGCTTGGTGTATGTTTTCAGCTGGAGGAGAGAAAGCCTCCCGAGGACCCACCGGCCAGGAGTGTGCGCTAAGTCGCTCAGTCGAGTCCAACTCTTTGAGACCTTATGGACTGCAGCCCGCCAGGCTCCTCTGGCCATGGAATTCTCCAGGCAAGAATACTGGAGTGGGTTGCCATGACCTCCTCCCGGGGATTTTCCCGACCCAGGGATCGAACCTGAATCTCTTACATCTCCTGCACTGGCAGATGGGTTCTTTACCACTAGAGCCACCTGGAAGCCAGGTGTGTAGGACAACTCACGTGGGACATCGGCCATTTCTGTGCCCATTGGCCAGACAGTCCAGTGAGGAGGAGGGATGAGAGGAGACGTGTGGGGATGGGGACAAAAGGATTTCTCTCTGGGGGTGGGTTGGCTGTACCTGCAGCTGATCATAGGGACAGTGTATTTGCTGGTGGTCATCAATTTCAAAAGGCTCCAGGAATTGGAGGTGGAGGGTGTGGCCCCGCTCTACTCGGATACTATAGTTGCAGCGCAGGTCAGGGGGGTAGGGTCGGGGGTACTCCAAGCTGGAGATGTAGCCCGAGGGCTCTGTGAACAGCTCGCTGCTGCATTCGGCTGGGAGAGCAGAGCGAGAAGGGGTCACCCAGAAGCCCCACCTTGCTCAGTCCCTGCCTCCTCTGAGATCACCCAGAAGACCTCACCCTGGCAGGAACGCCCATCCTGCTGGAGCTCATAGCCCGGACGGCAGGAGCAGAAATAGCCGCCGATGTAGTTGTGGCACAGGTGCTGGCACCGGGGCAGGGGGTCCTGCTCAACCGAGTTGAGCTGCAAGGCACATTCGTCCAGGTCTGGAAAAGATTCCAGAAGGAAGGATTCAGTTCCACGAAAGCCAGGGTGGGGGGCAGGGGAGGGATCTGTGGAGGCGCTGGTCTCAGCGAGGTCACTCATCAGAGGCCTAAGGACAAGGTTATCTCAGGCCACCTGGAACTCCCGGCCCCTCTGACTCTTTCTGGGACCTGCTCAGTGGGGACAGGGCCCTGATGGATAGTTCTCTCCTAGAAAAAACTCTCTTGGGAAAAAACAAGAAGGCCTGGCTTCCCGATTCTTTGAATTCAAGAATCCCCCTTTCTGGCCCCCATTCAGTATGAGCCCAGGAGCCCAGCACAGGCACCACTCACCCACGGCTTGGTAGTATGCCAGGAAGCCCTTGTAGAACATGATGGTGCCGTTGTCCTCGTTGGAGAAGTCTGAGTGGAAGGTCAGCAGCATCTTGTTCCCTTGGGACATGAATTCCTTCCTTCCCGGGGGGTTGCCCAGGGGAGAACCCAGCTGCCCACAGAACCTCCCCATGGTCTTCTTATCAGCAGAAATCTATGGAGGAGGGACAGGCGGACAAGCTGTTGAGCAGACATGTCCCACATGGAAGGTTATGAAGGTCATCCTTCTCTTGTCCCAGAGAGGGGATCCCACCCCACTCCACTCCCCCGCCTCCCTGGATGGTCTCCAGCTGCTCTCTACCTGCCGGGCTCTGGCTGCTCCAACTTCCCCAGAGGCCTTTCCTCTGTCCTGCATCCCCACCAGCTGACCTTGCACGTTATCCCGTGTCTGGGACTCGGCCCTCCCTTTTTATGACCCCCAGCTATGACAAACCTAGACAGCATATTAGAAAGCAAAGACATCACTTTGCTAGAAAGGTACGTCTAGTCAAAGCTATGACGTTTCCAGGAGTCATGTATGGATGTGAGAGGTGGACCATAAAGAAGGTTGAGCGCTGAAAAACCGATGCTTTCAAACGGTGGTGCTGGAGAAGACTCTTGAGAGTCCCTTGGACAGCAAATAGATCAAACCAGTCAATCCTAAAGGAAATCAACTCTGATTATTCACTAGAAGGACTCATGCTGAAGCTGAAGCTCCAATATTTTGGCTACCTGATATGAAGAGCTGACTCATGGAAATGACCCTGATGCTGGGAAAGATAGAAGGCAGGAGAAGGGGATGACAGAGGATGAGATGGTTGGAAGGCATCACTGACTCGATGGATGAATTCAAGCAAACTCAGACATGCTGAAGGGCAGGGAAGCCTGGTGTGCTGCAGTCCATGGGTTCGCAAAGAGTCTGACAAGACTTAGTGAGTAGACAACACGTGTCAGACATTTCTTTACCCCCATCTCTTCCTGTGTCCGCCTCCCACTGGTTGCCTTTACCTGGTTTCTATCATTCCTTCATCTCTAGAGCCTGGATGGTCTGCTTAACCCTCTATCAGTCCTTCCACCTTGTCCTGGTCAACCCATTCCTGTCCAGCCATGACTCCTGATACTCAGCTGAATGTGAGCATCCGGGACCTGCCAGCTTAGCAAGCATCACTGAGCTCTCCTTACCTCTTCCTTCACAGATTCCTTCACTCCTGCAAAGCAGAAGACGTCCCTCCTCCCATCTCATCCTCACTTTGCCTACCACCAGGACCCTCCCTACCAGCACTGCTGACATCTCAAGTCCTCTGGGCTAGGAAGATAGGCATTTTCATGGTATTCTTTTATACCCTCCAGGGGATCTCCTGGAAGTAGTATTTATGGGCTGTGTATAGGCTCTATCTGCATCCTGAATCAAGAACCTCATTTTTTTTTAATTTGAATTTTATTTTTAGGCTGTGCTGTGCAGCATGTGGAATGCTAGTTCCCCACCTAAGTTCCCCAGGAATCAAACCTGGGCCCCCTGCCTTGGGAGCACAGAGTCTTAGCCACTGGACCACTGGGGATGTCTCCAGGAACCTCATTTTTGTTGGATGTAGAAAGAAGGACTGGGACGGGGCCCTTGGTCGTGACGGAGGAGAGGGGACTGAGCCCACTGTCCTGGCTGCAGACCACCCTTGAGCACCTACCACCACACACATGCCACTTCCCCACGTCCCTGTGTTCCCGGTGAGGAGGCAGCCATGGAGTGGTGACACTCTCCACGGCAACAGGGAAACCGAGGCAAGGAAGTTTCCCAAATCCTCCGGGCAGGTAAGCAGACAGGGAAGGTTTTTCTGACTCCTGTGGACAGTGCATTCCCCAAGGGCAGGGCCTGTCCCCTCCCTCTATTTCTCCCCTCTTTGCTCCACGAGGGTCTCTCAGACCAGTGGCCTCCCATCCTTGACATCCCTGGACTTCCAGAGCCCGACCTGGCCATCAGCTTTCACTGGTTTGGGGCTGTGTCCTCCGGCAGGGTGTCCTATCCAGGCCGGTCAGAACCCGGGTCCCCTGGTTCCAGAGACACTCAGTTCTCCCTCTGCCCACCGCCCTAATCTGCCCCTTACCTTGACATAGTCATAGAAACAACCTTCTGAAGGCTCCAGGTCAAACTGCCAGAAGACAAGCTTCACCCTGTACCCTGTGGGTACTGTGATCACAGTGGTCCTCTCAAAATTGTTAGGGTAAGGCTTGGGGAACAGAGGGGACGTCACCTCCCCATAGAGCCTCTGAGGGGTGGGGATGGCGTCTCCAACCCCGTAGAACAGGACCAGCAGCAGGAGGTATAAGAGCCACCTGCCAAAAGGAAAAAGGTGTCTGTAGGGCAGGAGGGGTACAGACCCTTGCTGTCTGGTAGGGGATGGGATTGCTGTACCGCTGGTCATTTCCTTCTCGGTCCATTCAAGATCTCAGGGAGATCTCCTAGGGTGGGTGGGGAGGGTGCAGAGGGGAGGCTGGTCTCTGCAGCTGCTGCACTGGGTGCTCCTCCCCGGGGCCAGTGTCCAGTCCAGAGGTCATCACGCTCCGCCCACCTCTCTCCCCAGCCTCCTCCCTGCCCTGTTGCATCACTCTACTCCCCTTCCAGGAATTGGGCTGTCTTGGACCAGTAAACTAAGGGTGAGGGTTTCCAATCGTGGTCTCTGAAATTGCTCCCACATGCTCAGCAAGGCCTCTGGGAGAGACCGCCTATGGAAGAGGGTCTCAGGCACAGAGGCTGANCACTCTACTCCCCTTCCAGGAATTGGGCTGTCTTGGACCAGTAAACTAAGGGTGAGGGTTTCCAATCGTGGTCTCTGAAATTGCTCCCACATGCTCAGCAAGGCCTCTGGGAGAGACCGCCTATGGAAGAGGGTCTCAGGCACAGAGGCTGACTGTCTAGGCCGAGGGACCCACTCCCCCAACCCCACCTCGCTGCTCCCTATGAGCTGGAGGAGGAAGGCAGTGTGATCTCACCTCCTGGGTCTGAGTCTCCTTTCTCCTCAGGAGAAGAGATGGGGCATGCATTTTCGAGCGTGCACGTGTGGGCACACTGGAGGAATCAGGTGTATGGGGAGGGTCAGAGTGCTCCCACCTCCCTGAGTAACACTGAGCACAGGGGCCCCCTGTGCCCAGGATCGTCCCCTCTGGTGTCTCCCTCCCTCCTTGGTCCCCACCAGGCTTACTCACATTTCTCAAGGCCTGTTGTTGGATCCCTGACTCTCGAGACAACGTCTTCATGCACTCTGGGTGCAGAGAGAGCAGGGTCACGCAAAGGAGGGAAGGGGGAGGGAGGGACTGTGGAGGGAGAAGGGGTGACCATTCCGGGATGAAGGTTGTAGGGAATGAACTATTTGCATAAACAAAACCAAAAAAGAAAAAAAAAAAAAAACAATTCTGTTTCGGTTTAGTTTTGGTTGTGAAATGCTGGATGGTGCTGCCACCTGCTGGCCTTCAGGGTAAGGGGTAGAGAAGGTTCTGCATTTTAAGGGACAGAAAAGCCTTGGGTTGGAGGCCCAGATGTCCCTTTCTAAATCTGATGGGAATCCCGACCCCCTTCCTCAGGGCCCTTTCTGGTGACTGCGGCTGAGTGTTCAGGGTTCCTTCCAAAGAACAGTGGAAATCGCAGTTGAGGGGGGTCTTTTGTGACCCTCTCTTCTCCTTTAACCCCATTCTCCCTGTTCTTAGTTAGCCAGAAGCTCTGGTACAAGAGTGACCCGGGGTCAATGCCCAGGATAATGAGGCAGGAGCAATGATTAGAGATGGGGAGTGCAGGAGGGTGCAGAGGAGAGAGAAGCTTGCTTGACCTAGGGTCCTGCCCTGCTTCCCTCAGCAATGACACTTAGAGGGAACTTACCTGAAGCTCTAGTGGTTAAAACTCTGTGTTTCCAATCCCTGGTCAGGAAACTAAGATCCCACATGCCATGTAGTGCAGCTAATAAAGTTTTAAAAATGACACGTAGAACAGGGACTGCTGTGACCCCAAAGCACCACTAGGGTCTGTTTTAAGACCCTCCCTGGACTTCCCTGGTAGTCCAGGGATTAAGACACCCAGCTTCCCAGGCAAGCAGCATGGCTTTGATCCCTGGTCAGGGTACTAAGATCCCAGCAAAAAAAAAAGAAAAAGAATAAGGCCCTTCCTCCCCTCTCAATGGACTCAGGCCTGCTAATGAGCTTGTCCCTTAGGGAAGCAAGGGCAGCTGAGGGTGGGATGGAGATATTCTCAGCATCTGGTCCAGAGTGTGAGCCCCTGAGGGTCATGGCGCCAGGGGCTGGGCAAACAGGCTGGCTGTGGACCACCAGTTGTGGATGTGACTGGTAATGGAAGTAAAGTCTGATGCTGTAAAGAACAATATTGCACAGGAACCTGGAATGTTAGGTTCAGAATCAAGGTAAATTGGAAATGGTCAAACAGGAGATGGCAAGAGTGAACACTGACATTTTAGGAATCCGTGAACTAAAATGGACAGGAATGGGAGAGTAGGAGGAGGAGGAGGTCAGATGACCATTATATCTACAACAGTGGGCAAGATTCCCTTAGAAGAACTGGAGTAGCTCTCATAGTCAACAAAAGAGCCCCAAAAACCGACAGAATGCAAAGAAATAGAGGAAAACAATAGAATGGGAAAGACTAGAGATCTCTTCAAGAAAATTAGAGATACCAAGGAAACTTTCACGCAAAAATGGGCACAATAAAGAATATGGCATGACCCTAACAAGCAGAAGATATTAAGAAGAGGTGGCAAGAATACACAGAAGAACTGTACAAAAAACATCTTCATGACCCAGATAACCACGATGGTGCGATCACTCACCTAGAGCCAGACAATATGGAACGGGAAGTCAAGTGGGCCTTAGGAAGCATTGTTACAGACAAAGCTAGTGGAGGTGATGGAATTCCAGCTGAGCTCTTTCAAATCCTAACAGATGATGCTGTGAAAGTGCTGCACTCAATATGCCAGCAAATTTGGAAAACTCAACAGTGGCCACAGGACTGGAAAAGGTTAGTTTTCATTCCAATCCCAAAGAAAGGCAATGCCAAAGAATGTTCAAACTACCGCACACTTGCACTCATCTCACACGCTAGCAAAGTAATTTTGAAAATTCCATGCTCACTGCAACAGTATGTGAACTGAAAACTTCTAGATGTTCAAGCTGGATTTAGAAAAAGCAGAAGAACCAGAGATCAAATTGCCAACATCTGTTGGATCATAGAAAAAGCAAGAGAATTCCAGAAAAACATCCAAATGTGCTTTATTGACTATGCCAAGGCCTTGAACTGTGTGGATCACCACAAACTGTGGAAAATTCTGAAAGAGATGGGAATTCCAGACCATCTTACCTGCCTTCTGAGAAATCTGTATGCAGGTCAAGAAGTAACAGTTAGAACTGGACATGAAACAAACTGGTTCCAAATTGGGAAAGGAGTATGTCAAGGCTGTATATTGTCACCCTTCTTACTTATTTAACTTATATGCAGAGTACATCATGTGAAATGAAGTACATTTCATTTCGGGCTGGATGAAGCACAAAGTGGAATCGAGATTGCTGGGAGAAATATCAGTAACCTCAGATATGCAAATGACACCACCCTTATGGCAGAAAGCAAAGAACTGAAGAGCCTCTTGATGAAAGTGAAAGAGGAGAGTGAAAAGGCTGGCTTAAAGCTCAACAGTCAAAAAACTAAAATTATGGCACTTGGTCCCATCACTTCATGGCAAATAGATGGGGAAACAATGGAAACAGTGACAGACTTTATTTTCTTGGGGTGCAAAATCACTGCAGATGGTGACTGCAGCCATGAAATTAAAAGACACTAGCTCCTTTGAAGAAAAGCTATGGCCAACCTAGATAGCATATTAAAAAGCAAAGACATTACTTTGCTGACAAAGGTCCGTCTTGTCAAGTGAAAGTCGCTCAGTCGTTTTCCACTCTTTGCGACTTCATGAAATTCTCCAGGCCAGAATACTGGAGTGGGGAGCCTTTCCCTTCTCCAGAGGATCTTCCCAACCCAGGGATCAAACCCAGTTCTTCCAAATTGCAGGCTGGTTCTTTACCAGCTGAGCTAGCATGGAAGCCCATCTAGTCAATGCTATGGTTTTTCCAGTAGTCATGTATGGATGTGAGAGTTGTCCATGTAGTCCATGGGGTAGCTTAGAGTCACAAAGAGTCAGACATGACTCAACGAGTGAACTGAACTGAAGGTCATCACTAAATGTCATCTGAGAGCAGGCACACGGAAGAAGCCTGGTGGGTCCTGGTTGGAGGGTTTCTCCAGCAGGCTTGTTTGTTGGGGCTGAGGAGTGGGTGCGCTGGCAGGACTGACCCGTGACATGACCCACACACGGTCTGTGCCTTGTCAGGTGACGAAGGGCAAAAGATAGGGGAGAGGGTGAGGGCCAGACCAAGGGGCAAGAAAGAGGGGGCATCTAGGGACTTCCCTGGGGGTCCAGTGGTTAAGACTACCTTCCAGCGCAGGGGATGAAGGTTTGAACCGTGGTTGGGGAGCTAGGATCTCATGTGCCTTGTGGTAAAAAAAAAAACCCCAAAACATAAAACAGAAGCAATATTGTAACAAAGCCAATAAAAACTTTAAAAATGGTCCACACAAAAAAATCTTTAAAAAGAAAGAATTGGCATCTTGTCCAGCAAATGCAAATTAATATCTGGACGGCAGTGTGTGTGTGCTGTGTGTTCACTGAGAGGGTAGGATGGCAGATTTGCGGGTAGAAGAGGAGGTCCAAGAAGGTAAGTCTTGGCAGAAGCTCTCCCATCTGTCCTCGCGGTTCTGAGTTCTGTTGCACCTCATTAGCTCAGCCCCAGCCTGACCCCCACTCTGCCCAACCACACACAACAACCTTGACTTATACATNGGTAGGATGGCAGATTTGCGGGTAGAAGAGGAGGTCCAAGAAGGTAAGTCTTGGCAGAAGCTCTCCCATCTGTCCTCGCGGTTCTGAGTTCTGTTGCACCTCATTAGCTCAGCCCCAGCCTGACCCCCACTCTGCCCAACCACACACAACAACCTTGACTTATACATAGTGTTAGGCTTTCCTAGTGGATCAGCTGTAAAGAATCTGCCCCTTGTAGGAGACCTGAGTTCAATACCTGGTTTGGTTTGGAGGAGACAATGGCAACCCACTCCAATTTTCCTGCCTGGAGAATTATGTGGACAGAGGGGCCCGGTGGGCTACAGTTCATAGTGTCGCAAACAGCTGGACGTGACTGAATGACTTAACATTTTCAGTTCCTTCATATGTTGTGTTATACCCTTGACTTATACCCTGGGCAGAAAGAAGAAATGGCCATGTGACAATTGCTCATGAACTTGTTTTGAAACCAGTATTGAAGACATTGTTATATTGATCATGCCTTTTATGATTTGATTCTGGGGAGAAAAAAGTTTCTTAAGGTAATGCAAGTTTTTCCTCTGAGGATATATTTATATCTATATAACTATATCAGTTCAGTTCAGTCTCTCAGTCGTGTCCGACTCTTTGTAACCCATGGACTGCAGCATGCCAGTCTTCTCTGTCCATCACCAACTCCTGGAGCTTGCTCAAACTCGTGTCCATCGAATTGGTGATGCCATCCAACCATCCCTTCCTCTGTCGTCCCCTTCTCCTCCTGCCTTCAATCTTTCCCAGCATCAGGGTCTTTTCCAATGAGTTAGTTCTTCGCATCAGGTGGTCAGAGTATTGGAGTTTCAGCCTCAGCATCAGTCCTTTCAATGAATATTCAGGACTGATTTCCTTTAGGATTGACTGGTTTGATCTCCTTGAAGTCCAAGGGACTCTCAAAAGTCTTCTCCAACACAACAGTTCAAAAGCTTCAATTCTTTGGCACTCAGCTTCCTTTATAGTCCAGTTCTCACATCCACACATGACTACTGGAAAAATCATAGCTTTGACTAGATGGACCTTTGTCGGCAAAGTAGTGTCTCTGCTTTGCTTTTAATGTCTCTGCTTTTTAAACTTTTAATAAGCTGTTTAGATTTAACTATATACCTGTACCTATATCTGTATCTACCTCTATATCTACATATGTCTAGATCAAAATATATCAACACAGGCATATAGATTCCACTGTTTGCTAAATTTTATTAAGAGTATGTATTAGTTTTATTTATCTAGTTTGATGATTGAAAAATTGATACAAGTTTCTCCCTGCCAAGGCAAAAATATATATAGCTAGATATAAAAATAAATATGATAAATAAAATTAATATATGCTCATTAAATACAACTTAGGAAATAGTGGAGAATAGGGGGACCAAAACAGACAAAATAACGCTAAAGGTAACTCAGTTGACTCTTTTGAGCATTTGGTACTATGTATAGGTTTCAGCTCTCTGTGGCTCTGGAGCAAAACCTGAGAAATGACTAAGACTAGATTAAAAAGGCCATGTTTGACTAAAAAAAACTGGGTTTCAAAAATGATGGACCTGCGGGAATTCCCTGGTGGTCCAGGGGTTAGGACTCTGGGTCTTCAATGCCATGGACCTGGGTTCAGTCCTTTGTTGGGGAGCTAAGATCCCAAACTTCGTGACTCAGCCAAAAAACTGAAAAGGCAAAACAACCAACAATCCCAAATGGTGGACCTGAACCCTCATCTGTTGCTGGTGGGAGTGTAAACAGTGCGGTCACCGTGGGAAGCAGCGTGGCAGTGCCTCAGAGAGTCACACAGAGTCAGGACGTGTGTGTGTGTGCGTGTGTGTGTGTGCGCGTGCGTGTGCTCCGTCATGTCCAACTCTTTGCAACCCCATGGACTGTAGTGCCCCAGGCTCCCCTGTCCATGCAGTTCTCCACGCAAGAACACTAGAGTGAGTTGCCATCTCCTCCTTCAGGGGATCTCCCCGTCTCATAGACGCATCCTTGTTTCCTGCGTCTCTGGCACTGCAGATGGATTCTTTACTGCTGAACTACTGGGGATGTGAACCAGCAATTCCAGTAGAGAACTGAGGACTCTTAAAACAGAAATTTGTACAGGAATGCTCACTGCAGCAATATCCATAAAAAGCAAATAGTGAAAATGACCCAAATAGCAACCCATCGCTGAATGCGTCAACAAAATGCATTTTACCCACACAGTGGAATTCTGGTCAGACGTGCAAAGAAGTGGAGTACTGACAGACATTACAGTGCGGGTGAGCTGGAAAAGACCACCCTAACTGAGAGAAGCCAGGCACAAAAGCCATGATAGGATCCCCTTGAGATGCCATGTCCAGAACAGGCAAGTCCACAGAGACAGGAAGTGGTTAGCAGTGGCCAGAGGACTGGGAGAAGGTAGAGCTGGAGTCTCTTTTGGGGATGATGGAAATGTTCTAGAATAAGTGCTAATGGTTGCACAAATCGTGAACATGCTAAAATGACTGAATTGTGCACTTTTGTGATTTTTATGTTACATGAACTTTACATCACACACACACACACAAAACACTTTAAAACAATGCTAGACTTTCAGGCACTATAGCATCAAGGTAGGGAGATATTTGGAGGAAGAGAGCCTGTCTGTGTATCCTTAAAGCAGACCATGTCAATAGAGGGTTTTCTCTTATTTCAGATCATCTGTTCCTCTTCCTTTTTCATTTTCCATCTGGTTAACTTCCCTCTGGCTTTTCCTTTCTGGGTTATGCCTTGACCCTCAAGAAGAAGAGGTGAGCTCCTTGCTTCTCCTTTTCTGGGCCTTCTTGGTTCCCCTTTCCTTCCTCACTTTCTGCCTTTCCTTCCCCCTTTCTATTCTAAGGCCATCTGGCAACCACAGGCCCATTCGCAGCTGAGGCCCTTCTGATTAGGAAACTAAGATCCCGCAAGCTACATGCTGTGGCCAATATATATATATAATTTATATATTTTTAATTGAATGAAAAACATCAAATTTAAAACATTGTGACTATTATGCAACACACACGCCTTGAATGTCTTAGGAGGAATACCCAGGAAATAGAGAACAGGGAGGATGTGAGACCCTCAGAGAGGTTAAATAACTTTCCAAAAGTCACACAGCTAGAAGCAGCTAGTAAATGGTCTGAATTCATTGGTGGACTCATATAGTCATTCATTCCTCAGATACTCACAGAACTTACTTCTTTTATCTAAAAAATATTATTTTATTGATGTATAATTGATTTACATCTTAGAGTGGCTACCACTGTCCCCAGAGGTCCTGTAGAGTCTGCTTCTTGG
This sequence comes from Oreotragus oreotragus, assembly GCA_006410675.1. Taxonomy (NCBI): domain Eukaryota; kingdom Metazoa; phylum Chordata; class Mammalia; order Artiodactyla; family Bovidae; genus Oreotragus; species Oreotragus oreotragus. The sequence goes on from SJYX01017141.1 coordinate 149,808, forward strand.
CGTTACTGCTTCTGGATTCAAAGTCTAGACAGTGCCTCTGATGAACAGCACATGAGTGTATGGCTTCCTCCAGAGCTGACAGACTGCTGAGGGGCCTGCTTCCTGCATGTGCATCTCCTCTCCTGGGAGACGGGCTCTGTTCCCAAGTCTCACAGTGAGGAGCTCCCCAAATGTGGTAAAGATGTTCTGATGCTGGGCAGCCAGAGGCACACCTAAAGGGCCTTTTTACATCAACTGCATGAATGATGCAGCCAGACATGGAGCGTGTAAAGGTGAGTCACACCGAGAACCTGCCTGCAGACACCTCACAGACTCAGAATTCCCTTCCTTTCAACTTGTTATTTGCTACCACAGTTTGCAAAGCCCTCTCACTCTCTTTGTTTGCTTAGGTCGTTCTGACAGGCCGTGTAAGGTAGGCAGAACTGACATTCTCTCTATTTCATCCTCGAAGAAGCTAAGAAGTTAGGTCATGAGCCCAAGGTCCCTCTGCTGGTGAGTGGCAGAGTGGAGACTTGGCCTGTCCTCTGATTCCAGGCCCAGTGTCAACTGGAAGCAAGATGTGATCACAAATATCATGCTTCATTGGTTCCTGGGCATGTGGCTTTCCCTCTGCAATTTTTTTTTTTTTTTTAATGTGAACAAACCAGCCTTCTTTATTTATTTTTAACTTTTCATTACACCGGGGCTTCCCTGGTGGCTCAGAGGTTAAAGCGTCTGCCTCCAATGCGGGAGACCTGGGTTCGATCCCTGGGTTGGGAAGATCCCCTGGAGAAGGAAATGGCAATCCACTCTAGTATTCTTGCCTGGAGAATCCCATGGACGGAGAAGCCTAGTAGGTTACAGTCCACGGGGTCGCAAAGAGTCGGACACGACTGAGCGACGTCACCTTCACCTTCATTACACACATTTTCAAACATACACTGAAGAAAATAATATAATAAACTCGCACTACCCACCATTTCAATAATTATAACTGAAAGGTTGCTGCTACGAGACGTGAATGATGCTGGAATTCTTGGCCTCCAGAGAGGAGGAATTCAATCTGGGACTACTGATAAGGCTTGATCACTCAGAAATTTTTGTGTAATAAAGTTTTATTAAAGTATAAAAGAGATAGAGAAAGCTTCTGACATAGGCATCAGAAGGGGACAGAAAGAGTGCCCCCTTGCTTGTTTTTAGCAAGGAATTATATACCTATTAGCAAGCTGCTAATTAGAGAAAGGAAATGCCTCAAAACTGAGAAAGTCGCACCAGGTCCCTCACTCACAACATGCATTTTGAGATGGCATTGGCATAAGGTGAGTCATCCCTGGGCTATAAAACATTTGACATGAATCTTGAAGACAGGCAGATTTCCAAGCAAATACATAGTTCACTAACATAGCTTAATAAATCATTTTCATAAGAAAAACGCAGGTGGCTCAGACAGTAAAGCATCTGCCTGTAACGCGGGAGACCCAGGTTCGATTCCTGGATTGGGAAAATCCCCAGGAGAAGGAAATGGCAATCCACTCCAGCACTCTTGCCTGGAAAATCCCAAGGATGGAGGAGACTGATAAGCTACAGTCCATGGGGTCACAGAGTCGGACACAACTGAGCAACTTCACTTTCACTTTCACTTAGCGCAAGGTTTAAGATAAAGTTAAGTTCCAGAGGAACCAGGTGTCACCATGACAACACAAGATTAGAAGAAAAAAGGAAAAAAAATGTCTGCCACTTGGAGTTTTATTTCCGCCTGCCACTTGGGGACCTCTGGCCTCCCTACCAAGGATATTAATGCTCTCATTTTCCCATTTTCTCTTAGGAGAATTATAACTGCTTCTGAGCTGGTAAGGGTTGTTGTCCCTAAATTATTGAGAGAACATGTTCTCTTATGGGGCTTCCCTCATAGCTCAGTTGGTAAAGAATCTGCCTGCAGTGCAGCAGACCTGGGTTCGATTCCTGGGTCGGGAAGATCCCCTGGAGAAGGAAATGATAACCCACTCCAGTATTGTTGTCTGGAGAATCCCATGGACAGAGGAGCCTGGCAGGCTACAGTCCATGGGGTTGCAAGAGTCAGACATAACATGTTCTCTTATGGGGCTTCCCTCATAGCTCAGTTGGTAAAGAATCTGCCTGCAGTGCAGCAGACCTGGGTTCGATTCCTGGGTCGGGAAGATCCCCTGGAGAAGGAAATGATAACCCACTCCAGTATTGTTGTCTGGAGAATCCCATGGACAGAGGAGCCTGGCAGGCTACAGTCCATGGGGTTGCAAGAGTCAGACACGACTTAGCAACTACAGAGATATTCCTAAGCCTTCTATTAAGGGTCTCTGATTCAGGGACCCAAAGTAATAGTTGGAGGAGGCTGTGGCACTCGTAGGAGACTGATTAACCATAACTTCATGCAGCTAGAAACAAATCCAGCTACACAGTTACAGGTGTAGGGAGCAAACAGCAAAAACAGAACAACGAGCAAAGTTAAAAGTCATGTTGTGTCCATAAAGGTACAAAGGGTTACACCAGTCCATTTTAGGACTGCTAGATGTCATTAGATTAAGAAGAGACATCACATGTGATTGTTGTTGGCAAAGGTAGTCGTGGACTTGGAAAAAGTCCTTTCCCTGAAGTGGGGATGCCTACCATGGGGAACCTTCCGTTGATGAGGAGGGGAGCACTCTGCAGACCCAGCAATTGGACAGATTGTGGAATGAGGTATAGGAATGAGCCCAGGACAGGAAGGTGTTGTCTTGAGGGTCAAACGGCAAACTCAGGATTTTTGGAATCAGCAAAAGCAGGCCCACATCGATTACGAGGCCCACCTATTGCAGGAAGGGGGACCCCTTCCAGGGCCTGAAACTGGGTTCTTGTCTAACACCTGAAAGTGAATGGTCCGAGGAGACACATGTGCTGACAAAGCAAGAGATTTTATCAGGAATGGGCACCCGGGTGGAGAGTGTAGGGTAAAGGAACCCAGGAGAACTGCTCTGCCGCGTGGCTCGCAGTCTCGGGTTTTATGGTGATGGGATTAGTTTCTGGGTGGTCTTTGGCCAATCATTCTAATTCAAAGTTTTTCCTGGTGGCGCTCGCATTGCTCAGCCAAGATGGATGCTAGTGAGAGGGGTTCTGGGAAGTGGACGGACATGCGGTGTCTCCTTTAGACCTTTCCCGAACTCTTCCGGTTGGTGGTGGCTTATTAGTTCCGTGTTCCTTATCAGGATCTCCTGTCATAAAACAACTCATGCAAACAGTTACTATGGTGCCTGGCCAGGGTGGGCAGTTTCAATCAGTGTGCTTCCCCTAACACGTCTGGTAAGGGCCTTCCCAGAGGGGCTTGAGAGATTGCCCCGCCAGGTCCCAATGTCTTTATTACCAGAATCTTGGTTCCTGGCTCAAACAGCATTGTTTGACTCAGAGGCTGGGTCAGGAGTCACCTGCCAGAGTTCCTGTAATGTCTGTAGAAAAGCTAAAAGTTGAGTTACATGGTTAATTCCAGGCCTTTAGGAAAACTCTGGGTGTAAGCCTTTAAGAATTTTTCATTGAGCATTTTCAGGAATTATTAATCTTCCATCCTCTGACGGTATCCATCCTTTTTCAGTAATCTTTGCTCCTCTTTTCTTTATCTTTTTAATTCTTCTGTATATTGAGATTCTTCCTGTTCAACCAGACCTGTCCAGAACAAGGGTATCTGTAGTGAAAGGGGTTCCTTCGTAAAGGAGTTCAAAAAGGGATTCAGCAGTTAGCCAGCTGATTACCCTGGGCTACTTTACTTCCATCCCATTTGTTCCCTTTGCAATGCAGAACAGCTACTTTCTTAGGCCATCAAAAGCCTTTCAATCTCTTTGAAATGTTTAATAGGTATCCTGTTGCTTTTTTTCCATATTGCAGCATGAGCATGTAAAGTCAAATAAGCAAACGGAATCTGTAGATATTTACTCGCTAACTTTTGCTTAACTCTAGAGCTCCGGTCAGAGCCACAAGCTCCGCTAACTGAACAATCATCCCTGAGCAGGGAAAGACTTTGCTTCTAAAACCTGTTCAGCTATCACCATGGCATAATCTGTTTTCCATTTCGAATTCTGAACAAAGGAACTGTCATCCAAACATTAACTTTAGAGTTTGAGATTTCACTTACATCAGAAGTCAGTACAGTGAGATTTCACCCATTAATAAACTTAAGAGCTTAAGTATTAGCAAAACAATAGTAGCAATTACCTTTAAGCAATGTGGCCATAGCCTTTTTTTTTTTTTTTTTCGGTAACAAACTTAACTCTGATCCTGTGGGCAAGCTCAAAGCCGGAGCCTACAGAAGAGCAGCTTGAAGAGCCTTAAAAGCCTTTTGAGTCTCTGGAGATCAAACCAGCTTGTTGGTTTGGGCCTGTTGAGTTTCAGTTATAAGTTTATATAAAGGGCGGACAAGTTTCCCATAACCCAGAATCCAAATGTGGCAACAGCCTGTGATGCCCCAAATACTCTAAATTGTCTTAAAGTCATAGGTAGTTGATGATTAATATAGGCTTAATTCTCTTGGGGCCTATGGCCCTCGTCCCTTCTAGAAAAGAAAGTGAAAGTGAAAGTGAAGTCGCCCAGTCGTGTCTGACTCTTTGTGACCCCATGGGCTGTAGCCTACCAGGCTCCTCTGTCCATGGGATTTTCCAGGCAATAGTCCTGGAGTGGATTGCCATTTCCTTCTCCAGGGGATCTTCCCAACCCAGGGATCAAACCCGCATTGTAGACAGACGCCTAGAAAATAAAGCATCTTTCAAATCAATGACTGAAGAATATCTGGCTCATTTAGGAATTTCAGACAATGCAGTATAAAGATTAGGCACCTCGGGGTGTAAAGGAACCACAGTCTCATTTGTTATTGTGAATCTTGAACTAATCTCCATTTATATTGTAGACAGACGCCTAGAAAATAAAGCATCTTTCAAATCAATGACTGAAGAATATCTGGCTCATTTAGGAATTTCAGACAATGCAGTATAAAGATTAGGCACCTCGGGGTGTAAAGGAACCACAGTCTCATTTGTTATTGTGAATCTTGAACTAATCTCCATTTATCATTTGACATTTTTACACCCAAGATAAAACTGTGTCATGGACTGTTACAGGGAATTAATTGCCCCTGCAATTAAATTCTCAACGGTGGGTTTTAACCCTTTCATAATCTTGGGTTTCAGTGACTACTGGCTTTTGATGTGGAAATAGGTGAGGGTCTTTGGGCTTGACAATGACAAGAATAGCAGTCTGTGTTTGACCCACAGTTTTTCCATCAGCCCATACTCTAGGATTTATATTTTGTTCAATTAATGGGAGAGAAAGAGAGGGCTCCATATTCATGAAAACAGAGGCATGGATCTTGCTCAGTATATCCTTCTCCAAAGGGGTGAGGGACACTCTGGCACAATCAAAAATTTGTGTGGAAATAGCAGAGTTCCAGTTGCAGCTTAGAGGACAACTGAAATAATAATGTTTGGCTCTTCCAGGCAGCCCCATTACAGTACTGGATCAGGGAGAAAGTGGGCCAGGGGCTTCAGTAAGCATGGAGTAAGTTGCCCCGGTGTCTAAAAGGAAATAGACTGATTTGTGCCCTCCCCCCGCCAAGTTATTAATACCTGTGGTTCCTCAGGTGTAATTAGGATAGGAGCTTGTGTGGCCCCTCCCCTGGCCCCCCCA
>SJYX01017141.1:160175-177659 GCA_006410675.1 Oreotragus oreotragus
CCACCAGGCTCCTCCGTCCATGGGATTTTCCAGGCAGGAGTACTGGAGTGGAGTGCCACTGCACATCAGTATATATGATAGCAAAAGAGGTGGTGATGGGCCAGCCAGCGAGAAAAAAGTGCTTTTCGTCCTCAAGCTATCAAGGCCCATCCTTCCAGTTCATTCCACAGATTCCACAGAAGGAATACCTAAAGAGTTGAGACAAAAGCCACCAGAGAGCCTCCTCAGGTCCACTAAGAGCTAGCACTGTCAAAGGAAGAAGCCCATTGCACTTCCAAACTGAACAGACCCTGGAATTTCCGATCTGTGTCCTCAAAACCTCATGATCACCAGCAGAGATTCTATCTACATAGATTGGAGGGACAGCCATGGCAAAGGTTCACTTTTAGGTCACTGGCTCCGAGGCAGGCAGCCAAAAGAGTGACCTCTAGCTTGAGAGACGTTCCTGGAGCTAGAATTCCGCCTCATTCCTTAATATGTTCTTGTAACTCATGGTTCCCAGCAAGGCTAGGTGCTTCCAAACTTGAGATCTAAGTAAAAGTACATAGTAAGAGTAGATCACAAGTCCCTTGAAAGTCTACAATCTGACAGATTAGGTTAGTACTTCTAACTCCCAGGCAGTTATGAAATGGTCAAAGAGACCAGAAAGTTTGACCAAGAAAGGAGGGTTCCATCCGCACGCTTCATTCATCTCTGGCTGCTCTCCCAGAGGAGTCATTGGGTGCCTCTTGACATTAGCAGGTCAGTATAATCCCCCAATGATTTCTGCTATAAACCATATGAGGTTGCCACAGAACCACAGATTAGGACACAACTCTTGCTTCACATTTGTTTGTGCATTTCTTTCAGTCACACACACACAGGCACACTGTACAGTTAGCAAAGTAAAGCAGAAAACGTGTTTACTAGGAGAACAAAGAACTAGAGCTCTGAATGTCTTTACCTTGTCCTGAAACCAGACAAGACCCCAAGATGAAAGGTTGCTGCTATGAGCCGTCGACAAAGCCAGGATTCTTGGCCTCTGGAGGAGAGCAATTCAATCCGGGGCTATTTCCTCCTGCTGTTGGAGACCTCTGGCCTCCCCACAAAGGCTATTAACACTCTCATAACCTATGGCCAATTTTGCTTCATTGATAATCCCCTCTCACCCCACCTTCATCCCCAGTATTTTAATTTAATTTTCCAGAACGTCCTCGACCAGGGATTGAATTCATGCCCCCTGAAGCGGAAGCAATGAGTCTTAACCACTGGACCACTGAGAAAGTCCCATGTACGTCCCCAGTGTTTTAAAGCAAACAGAATTCCCTAAAAAATGGGACTCTAAACTTAATGATTACACACATCACATATTATTTCTCTTTCATCACCTCACCAAGACACTAGATATGGTAGGGCACCATTTTATGCCAGTTTGAAGTAGCACAACAAAATCATCAACAAAGTCTCAGTTTAGATGCTAATTACAAATTATTAAGAATTGTGTCATTATTAAAAATTGAATAATTTCAGAGTTGGTGAGCAAGTAAGTCTTTTCATGTTTTTGTCACCACAGCTGCTCAACAGAAATGCCTACCTACCTTCATGATCATTCCACTTGTATGGTTTGGAATGGAATAATTTTCGTGACTATTTTTCAGATTTACACTTGCCAATATTTTAATGTAAAACTGTTTTTAATAGCTCAAACAGTCCACCAAGTGCTGACATTTATATTTAAAAACTCTCTCCCAGGGACTTCCCAGGCAGTCCAGTGGTTAAGACTTTGCCTTCCAGGGCAGGAGTGTAGGTTCAATCCCTGGTTGAGGAGCTAAGATTCCAGATGCCTTGTGGCTAAAAAAAACAAAACATAAAACAGAAGCAATATTGTAACAAATTCAATAAAGATTTAAAAAGTGGTCCGCAGCAAAACAAATGAAAAAACCAAATGAACAAAAAAACACAGCTCACTGCCATATCAATAACTCTGGAATAGATGTTAATGTGATAAATTGCTTTGAAGAAGGCCAGGCCTCACAATATCCAGCACTGTTTGTTTAGAACACTTCTGAATTTGAATGCATCTTGGAATCAATGATATGGGACAGTTTATTCGGCAACTTAAAAAATCCCTAGGGGTATGTCAAATAAGGGGGCATTTTCACTTGATGAGGTTGTAGATTCATTGGAATGTAGTCCCTAAGACGGGGGTAGAAAGTGACAAGGACAGAGGAGAGCTGGGGGAGTCAGGGAAGGCTCTGATGAGGAGGTATACAGGTCCACCACCCCTTGTTCCCTTATCTGAAGCTCTAAATTCCAAAAGGCTCTGGAATAAAAGTGTTTCGTTTTTGTTTTTTTTCCCCATGTTTGGCACCAAAACCTAACCTAAACTGACTTAAAGTAATTTATAAATAGAATATGTAATGATAACTAATTGGTAACTTAATTCTACTTATTGTGAGGATCAATCTGTTTAGCTGCAGAGATATTAATGTTTGATGATGGAACATTATTCCAGCCCCTTGGGAGAGCCACAGGAGAAGATGTTAGCTATTGGGTCTCTATGCCAGGGGGAGTCTTTTTTTGGGAGAGGGCATGTTTTGAGGCTTGGGGATCTTAGTTCCCCAACCAGGGATTGAACCTGACTTATCAGCAATGAGACCTGGGGTCCCTACAATGAACTGCCAACGAATTCCCTGCACTGGTTTTTCCAAAGGCCACAAAATCTTGAGTTTTGAAGCATATCTGGACGCAAGGGTTATGGGTAAAGGACACTGGATTGTATCTGAATCTCGCCTTGGTGGGTGGATATAATTTAGATGTGTAGTGACGTGGAGGGGATTTCAGGAAGAGGAAAAAGCATCATTTCACACAGTCTGGATGTCAGTGTAAGTCAGTATCCAACCACTACAATTGCTTTAAAGGCGGAGATGGCCTGCATTTCTTTCTTTCTTTTTGTATTCATAATTCTGTGTATTTTTCTTTATGGTGAAAACGATTTGTTTAATTTGTATATTATTTATTTACTTGGCTGCTCGGGGTCTTGACTGTGGCAGGCAGGCTCTTCCGTCTTCGTTGAGGCATGCAGGATATTTCAGTTGCGGCATGCGAACTCTTAGTTGTGGCATGTGGGATCTAGTTCTCTGACCAGGTATGGAACCCGGACGCCCTGAATTGGGATCGAGATCCCAGGGAGATGTTCCAGGGTAGGCGCGGTGGGTGGAAGGGGCGGCTGCTCCATGCAGCTGCTGCACTCGCTGCTCCTCCCCGGGCCAGTGTCCAGTCTAGAGGTCATCACACTCCGCCCACCTCTCTCCCCAGCCTCCTCCCTGGTCTGTCCCCTCACTCTGTCCCCTTCTGGGATTGGGCTGTCTTGGACCAGTTAACTAAGGGTGAGGGTCTCCAGTCATGGTCTCTGAAAGGGCTCCCACATGCTCAGCAAGGCCTCTGGGAGAGACCGCCTATGGAAGAGGGTCTCAGGCACAGAGGCTGACCCTCCAGGCAGAGGGATCCCCTGCTCCCACCTTACTGCTCCTTATGAGCTGGAGGAGGAAGGAGTGTGGCTTCATCTCCNCAGATTAGGACACAACTCTTGCTTCACATTTGTTTGTGCATTTCTTTCAGTCACACACACACAGGCACACTGTACAGTTAGCAAAGTAAAGCAGAAAACGTGTTTACTAGGAGAACAAAGAACTAGAGCTCTGAATGTCTTTACCTTGTCCTGAAACCAGACAAGACCCCAAGATGAAAGGTTGCTGCTATGAGCCGTCGACAAAGCCAGGATTCTTGGCCTCTGGAGGAGAGCAATTCAATCCGGGGCTATTTCCTCCTGCTGTTGGAGACCTCTGGCCTCCCCACAAAGGCTATTAACACTCTCATAACCTATGGCCAATTTTGCTTCACTGATAATCCCCTCTCACCCCACCTTCATCCCCAGTATTTTAATTTAATTTTCCAGAACGTCCTCGACCAGGGATTGAATTCATGCCCCCTGAAGCGGAAGCAATGAGTCTTAACCACTGGACCACTGAGAAAGTCCCATGTACGTCCCCAGTGTTTTAAAGCAAACAGAATTCCCTAAAAAATGGGACTCTAAACTTAATGATTACACACATCACATATTATTTCTCTTTCATCACCTCACCAAGACACTAGATATGGTAGGGCACCATTTTATGCCAGTTTGAAGTAGCACAACAAAATCATCAACAAAGTCTCAGTTTAGATGCTAATTACAAATTATTAAGAATTGTGTCATTATTAAAAATTGAATAATTTCAGAGTTGGTGAGCAAGTAATTCTTTTCATGTTTTTGTCACCACAGCTGCTCAACAGAAATGCCTACCTACCTTCATGATCATTCCACTTGTATGGTTTGGAATGGAATAATTTTCGTGACTATTTTTCAGATTTACACTTGCCAATATTTTAATGTAAAACTGTTTTTAATAGCTCAAACAGTCCACCAAGTACTGACATTTATATTTAAAAACTCTCTCCCAGGGACTTCCCAGGCAGTCCAGTGGTTAAGACTTTGCCTTCCAGGGCAGGAGTGTAGGTTCAATCCCTGGTTGAGGAGCTAAGATTCCAGATGCCTTGTGGCTAAAAAAAACAAAACATAAAACAGAAGCAATATTGTAACAAATTCAATAAAGATTTAAAAAGTGGTCCGCAGCAAAACAAATGAAAAAACCAAATGAACAAAAAAACACAGCTCACTGCCATATCAATAACTCTGGAATAGATGTTAATGTGATAAATTGCTTTGAAGAAGGCCAGGCCTCACAATATCCAGCACTGTTTGTTTAGAACACTTCTGAATTTGAATGCATCTTGGAATCAATGATATGGGACAGTTTATTCGGCAACTTAAAAAATCCCTAGGGGTATGTCAAATAAGGGGGCATTTTCACTTGATGAGGTTGTAGATTCATTGGAATGTAGTCCCTAAGACGGGGGTAGAAAGTGACAAGGACAGAGGAGAGCTGGGGGAGTCAGGGAAGGCTCTGATGAGGAGGTATACAGGTCCACCACCCCTTGTTCCCTTATCTGAAGCTCTAAATTCCAAAAGGCTCTGGAATAAAAGTGTTTCGTTTTTGTTTTTTTTCCCCATGTTTGGCACCAAAACCTAACCTAAACTGACTTAAAGTAATTTATAAATAGAATATGTAATGATAACTAATTGGTAACTTAATTCTACTTATTGTGAGGATCAATCTGTTTAGCTGCAGAGATATTAATGTTTGATGATGGAACATTATTCCAGCCCCTTGGGAGAGCCACAGGAGAAGATGTTAGCTATTGGGTCTCTATGCCAGGGGGAGTCTTTTTTTGGGAGAGGGCATGTTTTGAGGCTTGGGGATCTTAGTTCCCCAACCAGGGATTGAACCTGACTTATCAGCAATGAGACCTGGGGTCCCTACAATGAACTGCCAACGAATTCCCTGCACTGGTTTTTCCAAAGGCCACAAAATCTTGAGTTTTGAAGCATATCTGGACGCAAGGGTTATGGGTAAAGGACACTGGATTGTATCTGAATCTCGCCTTGGTGGGTGGATATAATTTAGATGTGTAGTGACGTGGAGGGGATTTCAGGAAGAGGAAAAAGCATCATTTCACACAGTCTGGATGTCAGTGTAAGTCAGTATCCAACCACTACAATTGCTTTAAAGGCGGAGATGGCCTGCATTTCTTTCTTTCTTTTTGTATTCATAATTCTGTGTATTTTTCTTTATGGTGAAAACGATTTGTTTAATTTGTATATTATTTATTTACTTGGCTGCTCGGGGTCTTGACTGTGGCAGGCAGGCTCTTCCGTCTTCGTTGAGGCATGCAGGATATTTCAGTTGCGGCATGCGAACTCTTAGTTGTGGCATGTGGGATCTAGTTCTCTGACCAGGTATGGAACCCGGACGCCCTGAATTGAGATCGAGATCCCAGGGAGATGTTCCAGGGTAGGCGCGGTGGGTGGAAGGGGCGGCTGCTCCATGCAGCTGCTGCACTCGCTGCTCCTCCCCGGGCCAGTGTCCAGTCTAGAGGTCATCACACTCCGCCCACCTCTCTCCCCAGCCTCCTCCCTGGTCTGTCCCCTCACTCTGTCCCCTTCTGGGATTGGGCTGTCTTGGACCAGTTAACTAAGGGTGAGGGTCTCCAGTCATGGTCTCTGAAAGGGCTCCCACATGCTCAGCAAGGCCTCTGGGAGAGACCGCCTATGGAAGAGGGTCTCAGGCACAGAGGCTGACCCTCCAGGCAGAGGGATCCCCTGCTCCCACCTTACTGCTCCTTATGAGCTGGAGGAGGAAGGAGTGTGGCTTCATCTCCTGAGTCCGAGTCTCCTTTCTCCCTGGGAAAAGGGATGGGGCAAGTGTTTGCAAGTGTGCATGCGTGTGCACACTGGAGGAATAAGGTGTATGGGGCAGGGTGCTCCCACCTCCCTGAGTAATTACGGGCACAGTGGTCCTCCCGTGCCCATAATTGTTCTCTCTGGTGTCTCAGTCCCTCTTTGGTCCCCATCAGGCTTACTCACATTTCTTATGGCCTGTTGTTGGATCCCTGACTCTCGTGACAACGTCTTCATCCACTCTGCATCCAGGGAGAGCAGGGTCATGCAGAGGAGGGAAGGGGGAGGGATGGACTTTGGAGAAGGAAGAGGGAGCCATTCTGGAAGGAAGATTGTAGGGAATGAACTATTTGGATACAGAAAACAGAAAACAAACAAACAAACAAATTCCCGTTTAATTTAGTTTTGAAATCCCTGATTGTGCTGCCACCTGCTGGCCCACAGAGGAAAGGGCCAGAGTTGCTTCTGCATTTTTAGGGACAGAAAAGCCTTGGGTTGGAGGCCTGGATGTCCCTTTCTAAATCTGATGGGAATCCCCCCTTCCTCAAGGGCCTTTCTGGTGACTGCCTCTGTGTTCAGGGTTCAGGCTATGTTCAGGATTCCTACCCAAAGAGCAGTGGGAATGGCAGTCTCTTCTCCCTTAATCAGATTCTCCCCGTCCTTAGTCCGCCAGCTGCTCTGGTCCAGGAATGACCAGGGTTCAGTGCCCAGGATAATGGGACAGGAGCAAGGGCTAGAGATGGGGAGTGCGGGGAGTACAGGAGGGTGCAGAAGAGAGAGAAGCTTGGTTGACCTGGGGCCCTACTCTGCTTCCCTCAACAATGACAAGTTGAGGAAACTTACTTGGCGGTATAGTGGCTGAAAACCAATGTTTCTGATGCAGAGGGAACAGGTTTGATCCCTGGTCAGGGAACTGACATCCCACATGTCATGTGGTGCTTCTAATAAAGAAATTTGAAAAAATGACATGTAGAACTGGACTGCCATGACCCCAAAGCACCACTAGAGTCTGTCTTAAAACAAGACTTCCCTGGTGGTCCAGTGTGAAAAGGCAAAAAGACATGACACTGAAAGATGAACTTCCCAGGTCGGTAAGTGCCCAGTACCTACTGGAGAAGAGCCAATGAACAGCTCCACAAGGAATAAGAGGAAGAGCCAAAGTGGAAACAATGTCCAGCTGTGGGTGTGACTGGTGGTGAAAGTGAAGTTCAGTGGTGTAAATGGCAACATTGCGCAGGAACCTGGAATGTTAGTGCCATGAATCAAGGTAAATTCAGTTCAGTTCAGTTGCTCAGTCGTGTCCGACTCTTTGTGACCCCATGAACTGCAGCACGCCAGGCCTCCCTGTCCATCACCAACTCCCAGAGTCCACCTGAACTCATGTCCATTGAGTAGGTGATGCCATCCAACCATCTCATCCTCTGTCGTTCCCTTCTCCTCCTGCCCTCAATATTTCTCAGCATTAGGGTCTTTTCAAATGAGTCAACTCTTCCCATCAGGTGGCCAAAGTATTGGAGTTTCAGCTTCAACATCAATCCTATCAATGAACACCCAGGACTGATCCCCTCTAGGATGGATTGGTTGGATCTCCTTGCAGTCCAAGGGACTCTCAAGAGTCTTCTCCAACACCACAGTTCAAAAGCATCAATTCTTCGGTGCTCAGTTTTCTTTATAGTGCAACTCTCACATCCATACATGGCTACTGGAAAGACCATAGCTTTGACTGGACGGACCTTTGTTGACAAAGTAATGTCTCTGGTTTTCAGTATGCTGTCTAGGTTGGTCATAACTTTTCTTTCAAGGAGTAAACGTCTTTTAATTTCATGGCTGCAGTCATGGAACCCCCTCAAATAAAGTCTGACACTGTTTCTACTGTTTCCCCATCTATTTGCCATGAAATGATGGGACCAGATGCCATGATCTTAGTTTTCTGAATGTTGAGCTTTAAGCCAACTTTTTCACTCTCCTCTTTCACTTTCATCAAGAAGCTCTTTAGTTCTTCTTCACTTTCTGCCATAAGGGTGGTATCACCTGCATATCTGAGGTTATTGATATTTCTCCTGGCAATCTTGATTCCAGCTTGTGCTTTCTCCAGCCCAGCGTTTCTCATGATGTACTCTGCATATAAGTTAAATAAGCAGGGTGACAACATACAGCCTTGACATATTCCTTTTCCTATTTGGGACCAGTCTGTTGTTCCATGTCCAGTTCTAACTGTTGCTTCCTAACCTGCATATAGGTTTCTCAAGAGGCAGGTTAGGTGGTCTGGTATTCCCATCTCTTTCAGGATTTTCCACAGTTTATTGTGATCCACACAGTCAAACGCTTTGGGGAATTGGTCAAACAGGAGATGGCAAGAGTGAACATCGAGATTTAGGAATCAGTGAGCTAAAATAGACCAGAAGGGATGAATTTGATTCAGATTGACCATTATAGTCACTACTGTTGGCAAGAATCCCTAAGAAGAAATGGAGTAGCCCTCATAGTCAACAAAAGAGTACAAAATACAGTCCTTGGGTGCAATCTCAAAAACAACAGAATGATCTCTGTTTGTTTCCAAGGCAAACCATTCAATATCAGAGCAATCCAAGTCTATGTCCCAACCACTGTTGCCAAGGGGGCTGAAACTGAAAAGTTCTATGATGATCTACAAGACCTTCTAGAACTAACACCAAAAAAAGATGGTCTTTTTCATTGGAGGGTTCAGTTCAGTTTAGTTGCTCAGTCGTGTCCGACTCTTTGCAACCCCAAAAACTGCAGCACGCCAGGCCTCCCTGTCCATCACCAACTCCCGGAGTCCACCCAAACCCGTGTCCATTGAGTCGGTGATACCATCCAACCATCTCATCCTCTGTTATCCCCTTCTCCTCCTGCCCTCAATCTTTCCCAGCATCAAGTTTTTTTCAAATGAGTCAGTTCATCGTAGGGTACTGGAATGCAAAAGTAGGAAGTCAAGAGATGCCTGAAGTAAGATGCAAGTTTGGCCTTGGAGTACAAAATGAAGCAGGGCAAAAGTTAACAGAGTTTTGCCAAGAGAAAGCCCTGGTCTTAGTAAACACCTTCTTCCAGCAGCACAACAGACGACTCTTGGACATCACCAGATGGTCAATAGTGAAATCAGATTGACTATATTCTTTGCAGCTGAAGATGGAGAAGCTCTATACAGTCAGCAAATCAAGACCAGGAGCTGAGTGTGAATAAGATCAGGAATGCCTTATTGCAAAATTCAGACATAAATTGAAGAAAGTAGGGAAAACCACTAGGCCTTTCAGGTATGACCAAAATAAAATCTCTTATGATTGATTATATAGTGGAAGTGATAAATAGATTCAAGGGATGAGACCCAATAGAGTACCTGAAGAATTATGGATGGAGGTTTATGACATTGTACATCAGATCCATCCCCAAGAAAAAGAAATGTGAAAAGGCAAAATGGTTGTCTGAGGAGGCTTTACAAATAGCTGAGAAAAGAAGAGAAGTGAAAGGCAAAGAAGAAAAGGAAAGATATACCCATCTGAATGCAGAATTCCAAAGAACAGCAAGGAGAGATGAGAGTCTTTCTCAGTGATCAATGCAAAGAAATAGAGGAAGACAATAGAATGGGAAAGACTAGAGGTCTCTTCAAGAAAATTAGAGATACCATGGGAGTATTCCATGCAAAGATGGACACAATATAGGACAGAAATGGTATGGACCTAAATGAAACCAGTCCATTCTAAAGGAAATCAGTCCTGAAAATTCATTGGAAAGACTAATGCTGAAGCTGAAGCTCCAATACTTTGGCCACCTGAGGAAGACCTGACTCATCAGAAAAGACCCTCATGCTGGCAAAGATTAAAGGCAGAAGAAAAGGGGACAACAAAGGAAGAGATGATTGCATAGCATCAGCGACTCAATGTACATGAGTTTTAGCAAAATGGTGAGATGGTGAAGCACAGGGAAGCCTGGCTTGCTGCAGTCCATGGGGTTGTGAAGAGTCAGACACAACTGAGTGGCTGAACAAAAACCAATGGTTAAGACTCCGAAGTTCCAGTGCAAGGGGTATGGGTTTGATCCCTTGTCGGGGAAGTAAAATCCCACATGCAGTGCAACCAAAAAAAAAAAAAAGAAAGAAAACTTTCCTCCTCCTCACGATGGACTCAGTCCTGCCAATGAACTTGTCCATTAGGGAAACAAGGGCAGCTGAGGACGAGTTGGAGACATCCTCTTATCCTCAGCATCTGGTCCAGAGCGTGAGCCCCTGAAGGTCACGGCACCTGGGGCTGTGCAAACACTGTGGACCACCAGTGACTTGGTCTTTTCCGAGTGGAAACCAGGCCCTGGGAGGAGAACGGGCTCCTGTCTCCCTTCATCCATGCCATTGTCTTCTGTATTAAATGTCTGTTCTTTGGGGGAAGACTTCCTTCAACTATCCAGGCCTCTGGGAGAGACCACCTATGGAAGAGGGTCTAAGGCACAGAGGCCGAGGGACCACCGCCACCCCCCCGCAAACTTGCTGCTCCCTGTGAGCTGGAGAAGGAAGGCAGTGTGGCCTCACCTGAGGTCTGAGTCTCCTTCCTCCCCAGGAGGAGGGATGGGCTTGTGTTTGTGAGTGTACATGCGTGTGCACACCGGAGGGATCAGGTGTAGGGGGAGGGGCAGGTGCTCCCACCTCTCTGAATAACCCTGAGCACAGGGAGCAGCCCGTGTCCAGGGTTGTCTCCTCTGGTATCTCCCTCCTTCTTGGGTCCTCACCAGGCTTACTCATATTTTTCAAGGCCTGTTGTTGGATCTCTCTCATGACAGTGTCTTCATCTACTCTGTGTCCAGGGAGATCAGGGTCATGCAGAGGAGGGAAGGAGGAGGGAGGGACTGTGGAGGGGGAATGGGCAAACCATTCTGTGAGGATGATTGTAGGGAATGAAATATTTTCATAAAGAAAACCCACAAAAAAGAATTGTTTCTAGTTTAATTTAGTTTTGAAATCCCTGATGGTGCTGCCACCTGCTGGCATCGATGGGGAACTGGTGTGCTGTGCTAAGTCATTCGTGTCTTTGTAACCCCATGGATTGCAGCCCACGGGGCTCCTCTGTCCATGGCGGTTCTGCAGGCAAGAATACTTAAGTGGGTTGCCATGCCCTCTTCCAAGGGATGTTCCCAAACCCAGGATAGAACCTCGGTCTACTGCATTGCATGTGGCTTCTTTACCCTCTGAGCCACCCTGGTAGCCCAGGAAGGGCTAGAGATGGGGTTCTGGGGACAGAAAAGCCTTGGGTTGGAGGCCCAGATGTCCCTTTCTAAATCTCATGGGAATCTCACCTTCCTCAGGGCCTTCACTAGGATTGTGGCTGTGTGTTCAGGGTTCCTACCCAAAGGACACTGGAAATCGCTGAGAGGGATTGTTTCCTGGCCTTCTCTTTGCCGTTAACCCCGCTCTTCCTGTCCTTAGTCAGCCAGCAGCTCTGTTCCAGGAACAACCAGGGCTCAATGGCCAGAATAATGGAACAGGAGCAAGGATTCGAGACAGGAAGTGCAGGAGGGCGCAGAGGAGAGCCCAGCTTGGTTGCCCTGGGGCCCCGCCCTGCCACCTTCAGCAATGACACGTAGAGGAAACTAACCTGAAGGTCCAGTGGTCGAAACACCATGCATCCAATGCAGGGGCTGTGGGTTCGATCTTGGGCCAGGGAACTAAAATCCCACATGCCATGTGGTACAGCTAATAAAGAAATTTACAAAAATGACACATAGAACAGAGGCTGCTGCAACCACAAAGTACCACTAGGGTCTGTTTCAAGACCTTCCCAGGACGTCCCTGGTGGTCCAGGGGTTAGGACTCCCAGCTTCCAATGTAGGGGACATGGGTTTGATCCCTGGTCGGGGAACTAAGATCCCAGCAAGAAATAAAAATAAAAACCCTTCTTCCCCCCTCAATGGACTCAGGCCTGCTGATGAACTTGTCCCTTAGGGAAACAAGGGCAGCTGAGGATGGGTTGGAGTCATCTCTTATCCTCAGCGTCTGGTCCAGAGTGTGAGCCCCTGAGGGTCACAGTGTCAGGAGCTGGGCAAACAGGGTGGTTGTGGACCACCGATGACTTCATCTTTTCCGAGCAGAAGCCAGGGCCCTGGAGGAGAAAGGGCTCTTTTATCTCCCATCCTTCAGGCCATCGTATTCTGTATTAAACATCTGCTCTTTAGGGAAGCCTTCTCTCCAGGGCTCAGAGACCCCACGACAAAGTGTTCCCTCGGGAGGCTCAGATCCAGAACAGCCTCTGAGTTCTTAGGCCTCTGTCGTCTACCCTGCTTGTTTTCCCTATTGGATGAGTTCCTCCATCTCTCCACCTGCCTGTTCACTTATCCATTTGGAAGCTACCTATTTAATGTGCCAGGCGCATTCCCAGGCCCTAGGGCAGCTCCCTGTGAGGCAGTGAGCAGGTCATCACTGAAAGTAGTCTGAGAGCAGGCACACGGAAGAAGCAGGGTGGATCCAGGTTGAAGGGTTTCACCAGCAGGCTTGTATGTCAGAGCCAAGGAGTGAATCTGCTGGCAGGGCTGATCCATGACATGACCCACGACATGATCTGTGCCCTTGTCAGCTGAGGAAGGACAGAAGATAGGGGAGAGGGTGAGGGCCAGATCAGGGGGTAAGAAAGAAGGGGCATCTTGGGACTTCCCTGGGGGTCCAGTGGTTCAGACTTCACCTTCCAATGCAGGGGGCGAGGGTTTGATCTCTGGTTGGGGATCTAGGATCTCACATGCCTTGTGGTAAAAAAAAAAAATCAAAATATAAAACAGATGCAATATTGTAACCAATTCAATACACTTTTAAAATAGTCTAAATAAAAAAAGATCTTGAAAAAGAAAGAAGGTGCATCTGGTCTGGTAAATTTCACATTAGTATCTGGATGGCAGTGTGTGTACATGTATGTGTGTGTGTGTGTGTTGTGTGTTTACCATGGAGGTAGGATGGCAAGTGTACAGGTAGGACAGGTGGTCCAAGAAGGTAAGTCTTGGCAGGAGCTCTCCCATCAGTCCTAGGGATTCTGAGTTCTGTCCTGATAGCATGTAGCATGACTGGACCTCATTAGCTCAGCCCCAGCCTGACCCCCACTCTGCCCAACCACACACAACAACCTTGACTTATACATAGTGTTGGGGTTTCCTGGTGGATCAAATGGTAAAGAATCTGCCCACAGTGCAGGAGACCAGGGTTCTATTCCAGGGTCGAGAAGATTCCCCTGGAGAAGGAAATGGCAACCCAATCCAGTATCCTTGCCCAGAGAATTCCATGGACAGAGGAGCCTGGCAGGCTGCAGTTCATAGTGTAGCAAAGAGTCAGATAGGACTGAACAACTAACATTCCCTTCCTTCATATAATGTGTTATACCCTCAACTTACACCGTGGACAGAAAGAATGAAGATTGCTCAGGCACTTGTTTTGAAACTAGTACTGAAGACATTGTTATATTGATCATGCCTTTTAAGATTTGATTCTGGGGAGAAAAACGTTTCTCTCTTAATAGATGTTATCCCTCTGTGGGTATATTTATATCTATATATCTATATACCTGTACCTATATCTACCTCTAGACGATAGTGAAGTTGCTCAGTCGTGTCTGACTCTTTGCGACCCTGTGGACTGTAGCCCACCAGTCTCCTCTGTCCATGGGATTCTCCAGGCAAGAATACTGGAGTGGGTTGCCATTTCCTTCCCCAGGGGATCTTCCTGACCCAGGGATCGAACCCAGGTCTCCTGCACTGCAGGCAGATGCTTTAACCTCTGAGCCACCAGGGAAGCCCACCCATATCTACCTCTAGACATATCTAGATATGTCTAGATATAGATATATAGATACACAAGTATAGACTCCACTATTTGCTAAATTTTATTTAATGAGTACATGTTACTTTCATTTATCTTATTTGTTTTTATTATTGAAAATGTGGTATGAGTTTCTCCCTACCAAGGCAAAAGATATATTCCTACATATTCTAGCATTGACTTGGTAGGGGGAAAAACTCATATCATGTTTCCAATAATAAAAACAAGTAAGATAAATAAAAGTAACATGTACTCATTAAATAAAATTTAGCAAATAGTGGAGAATAAGGGAAAACAAAACTGCCACAATCACTAAAAGTAACTCAGTTTAATATTTTGAATATTTTATACTATCTATAGGCTTAAAAATGGAACTAACCACATGTATGTATAACTCTGAATTCTGTTATTTTTCAAAGATAAATTCAACCTTTAACCATATAGCTAACTTGATCTTGAAGGCTAGCAAATTTGCTCTCTTCTGTTTTACAGTATTCACTTTCTATTTCCATGTGAAAAACTGCATTTTATTTGCTTCTTTTACTGTGCATCAGCTTAGTTCAGTTTAGTTCAGTCGCTCAGTCATGTCCGACTCTTTGCGACCCTATAGACTGCAGCATGCTAGGCCTCGCTGTCCATCACCAACTCCCGGAGTTTAGTCAAACTCATGTCCATTGAGTCGGTGATGCCATCCAACCATCTCATCCTCTGCCCATCTTCAATCTTTCCCAGCATCAGGGTACTTTCCAATGAGTCAGTTCTTCACATCAGGTGGTCAAAGTATTGGAATTTCAGCATCAGTCCTTCCAATGAATATTCAGGATTGATTCCCTTTAGGATGGACTGATTGGATCTCCTTGCAGTCCAAGGGACTCTCAAGTGTCTTCTCCAACACCACAGTTCAAAAGCATTGATTCTTTGGTGCTCAGCTCTTTTTATAGTCTAGCTCTCACCTCCATACAGGACTACTGGAAAAACCATAGCTTTGACTAGTTGGACCTTACTTTGTCAGCAAAGTAATGTCTCTGCTTTTTAATATGCTGTCTAGGTTGGTCATAACTTTTCTTCCAAGGAGCAAGCATCTTTTAATTTCATGGCTGCAGTCACCATCTGCAGTGATTTTGAAGCCTCCCAAAATAAAGTCTCTCACTGTTTCCATTGTTTCTCCATTTCCTATGAAGTGATGGGACCAGATGCCATGGTCTTAGTTTTCTGAATGTTGAGTTTTAAGCCAACTTTTTCCACTCTCCTCTTTTACTTTCATCAAGAGGCTCTTTAATTCTTCTTCGCTTTCTGCCATAAGGATGGTGTCATCTGCATATCTGAGGTTATTGATATTTCTCCTGGCAATCTTGATTCCAGCTTGTGTTTCATGCAGCCCAGCATTTCTCATGATGTACTCTGCATATAAGTTAAATAAGCAGGGTGACAATATACAGCCTTGACATCTTCCTTTTCCTATTTGGAACCAGTCTGTTGTTGCATGTCCAGTTCTAACTGTTGTTTCCTGACCTGCATACAGATTTCCCAGGAGGCAGGTCAAGTGGTCTGGTATTCCCATCTCTTTCAGGTGAAAAAAAGCATCAGCTCAAGTCCTTATTAAAATTAGAGTTGGTCTTTTTGGGTGGAGCCGTGCTTGGTGGTGGGGACAGGGCCTGGGGAGTCCAGCAGCGCTGGAACAACTATAGGAATGTCCACCCCAGGCTGGGCTCACAGAGGAGTCTGCAGTAGCGGGGCCAGCAGGAAGGTGTGAGCACCTGTTGTGATCTTCACCAAGAGAGTGCCTGAAAGGATGTGGGGACTGGGGAGTGGGCGATACAGCAGGTTTTCAGGACAACTAGAGTTGTTGAGGTGTGCTGAAAAGCACATGTCTTCGCTGTCCTGTATCAGCTGTGGGGTTTGCAAAAGTCCCTTATTTCCCTGAGCTTCAGTTTCCTTCTTGGTAAAGAAGCAGATAACAACTCAACCTTTGCAAAGCTGGTGTGAGGAGTCAGTGAAGTAACATGGGAAGCGCCTGGTGGTGGTTGTTTTGTTCTCTGATTTAGAACAACAAAAAGAGCTATGGCTCCAAACGCAGCCATGGGTTGTGCTTGGTGAAGCCAAGAGTTTGAGTATTTGAAGGTGGACTACGGGGGCTTTGGAATGTTCCAGAAATGAAATGAATTGAGACTACTTCTGCACAGCACTTCAACAGGGGGACGAGAAGGTGACTGTCCCCTAAGAGAGTATAGAAGAAGCTGCGTCCGAAGGAGATGGAGTTCAGAGCAGAGGTTAACGGGGCTTCCCGGGTGTGGCACAAGCCCCCTAGGAAGATGGAGGGTGAGGAGGAGGGGCTGTGGGAGGCAAGGGTTTCTCTGTGGCCTAATTAGGTCTCCCTGCCTCTCCCTGCCCACGCCCAGGGCTCACTCCTGAACCCAGCCCTCTCCCGTCTGGGCTCCACAGTGGGCGCCCAGCCCAGCCCCTCGGGGTCAGTCCTTCTCACCCATCACTCGCCGGATCCAGTCCACGTAGTCGAGCACTTTGGTGTAGAAGCCGTACCCCTCGCCACACCCGACACCCCAGGACACGATGCCCGTGGCCACCCAGCGCTGGGCGCGATCGTCCCACACCACGAAGGCGCCGCCGCTGTCCCCCTGGCAGACACTCTGCGGCCGCGTCTGGTCCCCGGCGCAGAACATGCCGTCGGTGAATGCCTCAGGCCTCTGCCTCTCCCGGAGCCAGGCCTCGCATGCCGCCCTCGGGGCCACGGGCAGCCGCGAGTACTTGAGCTTGGTGCTCAGCCAGCCCATCTCCACGCCGAAGCCGCTGACGTAGCCCCACCGGCCGGGCCGGTACAGGGCCTCGCGGTCCGGCAGGCAGACTGGGAGGAGCTGGGGGCCCAGGGGAACGCTGCGCTCCAGCTCCAGGAGCGCGATGTCTCCGTGGAAGTTGTGGGGCTCGTCCTGATGGTAGTCCGGGTGCACGACCACGCGGCGCACGGGGTGGCCGCCCAGCTCCAGCATCTGGTCTGTGTCTGTGTGGCCCAGGAATACCTGGGCGCTCCGGTTCCTTCCGGGCAAGATGCTGTCCTTGGGGTGGATGGTGTGGGCTGCGGTGAGAACCCAGCGGTCGCCCAGCAGGGCCCCGCCGCCCCTGCCATAGATGCTGGTGAGGGCCTGCCAGGGGAAGCTGCCCAGCTCAGCTCTGGAGGCACCAAGGGACTCCCAGGTCTGGGAGATGGGGACCACCGGCCGTCCACAGACTGAGAGAGAGGAGGGGTAAAGTCAGCGCTGTATCAAGAGACGCTTATTGAAAACCTGCTTCTGCAACCTCCTCTTCCTCCTCAGCCACTTTTAAAGCTGCTTTTTAATTTTCATCTTTATTTATT
>SJYX01017142.1:0-15454 GCA_006410675.1 Oreotragus oreotragus
CCACTCCAGTATTCTTGCCTGTAGAATCCCATGGACAGAGGGGGACTGGTGGGCTGCAGTCCACGGGTCGAAAAGAGTCGGACACGACTAAGCGACTCTAGGTAGGTAGGTAAATTCCAAGGAGTATAGAAAAGGAGGATAACTGGGTTTTTATTGTCTCCTGTGTCTCATTCTTCTCTGGAGCAATTTATAGAGAATTAAGAGTCCTAGTATCTTTCTCCACTTTGATCATTTTTTAAGTCAGAGAAAATACCTGAAGGAAGTAGAAGTAAGCTCTCCCAGATCCTGCGTTGACTATGTGTGTGGCGGCAATTTCACAACTGCTGACGTCTCAGTCACACGGAATCTTCAGGATTATCATATCTCTTCACTTTCTGAAGCTACCTGAAGGGTTGTTTAGTTGAGGAGAGAAGGATATGCTATTAAAGATGGTAGGTCTGCCTGGAAACAATTTCAGATGAGTGGCGTCTGCAGAATGGGGCTCCAGTCTTTACTACAGAATTGGTTTTCCTCTATGCATCAGGAGTAGGTCCTGGATGGCCCTTCAGGAAATGCAGTCATTTCAGGGTGTGGACAGTGAAGCCCTGTTCCTGCCAATATATCGGGGCCCAGTTATAGGAGATGATCTATGTCCCGGAAACCAGAGGAGGGCTGCATGGGAAATGTGACAGCCTCTGGTCCAGGATCAACCAGTTTCTGAGTATTTAAGAGGAAGTTGTTTCGAAGCAGAGAATCTGTTTTCACAAAAGACGTAATAAGGTTTAGAGCACACGTAACAATGCTTGGGTTCAGGGCCAAAGCAAAGCTCAAACTAGGGAAAGATACCAACTCCACAAAGTGTGGTCCCCAGACTGAAGGGGATGCAGGACTGTTTGATACCTTAGAGTTTTATCAGTTAAGCATTGGAAGGTGATGATGTGCTAATTAAAGATGGTAGGTCTGCCTGGAAACAATTTCAGATGAGTGGCGTCTGCAGAATGGGGCTCCAGTCTTTACTACAGAATTGGTTTTCCTCTATGCATCAGGAGTAGGTCCTGGATGGCCCTTCAGGAAATGCAGTCATTTCAGGGTGTGGACAGTGAAGCCCTGTTCCTGCCAATATATCGGGGCCCAGTTATAGGAGATGATCTATGTCCCGGAAACCAGAGGAGGGCTGCATGGGAAATGTGACAGCCTCTGGTCCAGGATCAACCAGTTTCTGAGTATTTAAGAGGAAGTTGTTTCGAAGCAGAGAATCTGTTTTCACAAAAGACGTAATAAGGTTTAGAGCACACGTAACAATGCTTGGGTTCAGGGCCAAAGCAAAGCTCAAACTAGGGAAAGATACCAACTCCACAAAGTGTGGTCCCCAGACTGAAGGGGATGCAGGACTGTTTGATACCTTAGAGTTTTATCAGTTAAGCATTGGAAGGTGATGATGTGCTATGCTGTGCTGTGCTTAGACACTCAGTCTTGTCAGACTCTTTGTGACCCCAGGGACTGTACCCTGCCAGGCTCCTCTGTCCATGGGATTTTCCAGGCAAGAATACTAGAGTGGGTTGCCATGCCCTCCTCCAGGGTATCTTCCCAACCCAGGGATCGAACCTAGGTCTTCATCAGTGATTAGCGTGCTCTGCAGAAAGGATGGGCCACTCCTTGGGGACAACTGTGCAAGGAATTGGTGCTGGGGGCGGGGGGGTCACACACTAGACAGCTACCCAATATTGAGTCTGGGAAACTAGTTCCAATTGTCTCCATATAATCGTAAATGGATAGACAGTGGATACTTGATGATTGCACATATTTTCCACATTTGACTCCACATTAAATGCATCGGAATCAAAGTTAGCAAATGTTTGATTTGCAAAACATTTTTCAGTATGGGGCCATTGTTCTTCAGGTGTCTAGTTAATGTGTCCTTAATTCAGTCTTATCTTTGTGATTTTTATAATGCCACCAAACTAAGACTCTAGGCAAAAATTATCCTCCTTTGCAAAGAGTAAAATAAAACATCTTAAGATTTTTTGTGCAAGCCATTATGTTGATTTTTTTTAACTGTCACATTTCAGGCCTGAATGTTTCTGAAATTAAAAAATAAAAGTATTTCCTACATCAAAAGAAACCACATTTGAACAGGAACTTGCATGAAGTTAATTTGCACAAACAGTCTCTATTTCTGTACTCATTAAAAAGAAATCAGCAGAGGTTTCCTTGGTGGCTCAGGGTAAAGGATCCGCCTGCCAATGCAGGAGACATAGGTTCAGTCCCTAGTTGGGGAAGATCCCACACGCTGGGGAAGATCCCACATGCCGCAGACCAACTAAGCCTGTGTACCACGACCAGTGAGCCTGTGCCCAAGAGCCCAAGAACCGCAACTACAGAAGTTTGCATGCTTAAAGCCACTGCCCCACAAGAGAAGCCCCCACAACGAGAAACTCGGGCACCACAATTACAGAATAGCCTCTACTTGCCACAACTAGAGAAAAGCCCTCACAGCAGTGAAGACCCAGGACAGCCAACTATTCATAAATAAATAAAATTTTAAAATATCAAAATAAAAAAGAAATCACAAATGTAGGAAGAAAGATCTCTAAAGAAACATTTTTGGTTTCCTACAGCATTTTGTGCTTTAAGTAACGGCCCATTTGCTCCCATTGATGCCAGGCTGTTGGGTTTAGCTGTACACATGTTGAGGGCAAGATCTAAAAGCACGTCGCTGTTGCATGAATGTGGTATGTGACCAGTGCTTGAAATCCCCACTTTGTACATCATTTATGTCAACTCTCCCTGAGAAAGACTACTGTCCAATGCCAGCTCCTTAACTAGCTGGGCTATTGCAATGGAAACTCCTTGGGCTTGTGCAATGTGATCACCTTTTAAAATTTAGCTTTAAGATCATGTCTTCCTTATCTCTTAGCAAAAGGTTATCCTCAGATTTCCCACTACTTTCAAAAGAGAGCTTGACAGGTAAAATTTCAGCAGTTCTAATAATTCACAAAAGCAAATAAGGTTATTGTATAGGTTCTATTTGGACTTCAGCTGTACAGAGGACATGGTTAAACATTTTGGCAAAGGTACAAAACTCAGCCGAATTTGACAGCCCCTCACTGGAAACCAACTTTTTCTTCACAGAACTGACATGCAGGCTGGAAAGAGTATAGGAAATTGTTCTTCACAGAGGACTGGGGGCAAACTCTGCCAGAACATAGCACAGAAAGCATTCTGTCAAACTCCCATGTTCTTGAAAGTCTCAGGTTTTTCTCTTCTTGGGACATAACCCTCAGTTCAGTTCAGTTCAGTTCAGTCGCTCAGTTGTGTCTGACTCTTTGTGACCCCATGAGTCGCAGCACACCAGGCCTCCCTGTCCATCACCAACTCCCAGAGTTCACTCAGACTCACGTCCATCGAGTCCGTGATGCCATCCAGCCATCTCATCCTCGGTCGTCCCCTTCTCCTCCCGCCCCCAATCCCTCCCAGCATCAGAGTCTTTTCCAATGAGTCAGCTCTTTGCATGAGGTGGCCAAAGTACTGGAGTTTCAGCTTTAGCATCATTCCTTCCAAAGAAATCCCAGGGCTGATCTCCTTCAGAATCAACTGGTTGGATTTCCTTGAATGACTCCTGAGTCTTCTTTATTTCTGTCTTGATGGCTCAGCATTCCACTGACTTCAGTCTTCTGGTTGGGTGCTCAGAACTTCCTCCAGAATTAGAAAAGTAGGCCTGGGGCAGAGGGAATGTGGCTCTGGGAGAATGTGGGCATAATGCAGTGGTCCAGTAAGAAATGCAAGCCTGAGAACGGCTAACTTAAGTGCCATCCCATTGCCACAACTAAGATCCAGTGCAACCAAATAAATGAACAACAAAAACAAAACCCCACAATCCCTGCCAATATGACATAGTGCTTGAAATCCCCACTTTGTACATCATTTATGTCGACTCTCCCTGAGAAAGACTGCTGTCCAATGCCAGCTCCTTAACTAGAAACGTGTGTGTGCTCAGTCTTGTCTGGCGCTTTGCTAACCCCCCATCAGTTTTTCCAGGCAAGAATACTGGACTGGGTTACCATTGTAAGCAATCACTCATACACTTACACATATAGTTCATCAATTCTGAGCACTGGGCTAGATGAAGAAGTGGGATTCTAATCCTACTCTGCTGGTGGAAATGTAATTTGGTGCAGCCATCATGGAAAATAGTATGGAAACGTCTCAAAAAACTAAAAATAGAGTTCCCATTATGATCCAACAATCCCACTCCTGGACATATACCCAGAGGAAACTCTAATTCAAAAAGATACATGCACCCAGTGTTCACAGCAGCATTATTTACAGCAGCCAAGACATGGGAGGGATTCCCTGGTGGCTAAGCAGTAAAGAATCTGCCTGCCAATGCAGGAGATGCAGGAGACAAGAGTTCAGTCTCTGGGTTGGGAAGATTCCCTGGAGAAGGAAATGGCAACCCACTCCAGTATTCTTGCCTGGGAAACCCCACAGACAGAGGAGCATGGCAGGCTACAGTCCATGGGGTCACAAAGAGTCAGACACAACTTAGTGACTGAACAACAAGACATGAAAGCAATCTAATGTCCATCCACAGATGAATGGATTAAGAAGATGTGGTATACACACTCACACACACACATACGTACATACATATAATGGAATATTACTCAGCCATAAAAAGAATGAAATAAAGCCATTTGCAACAACATGGATGCACCTAGAGATTATTATACTAAGTGAAATAATTCAGAAACAGCAAAAGACAAATCCATATGGTGTCACTTAGATGTGGAATCTAAAATATGACACAAGTGTACTTATTTATAAAACAGATATAGACTCAAAGACATTGAAAACCAATTTATGGTTACTAAAGAAGAAAGGCGGGGGTAAGGATAAATTAAGAGCTTGTGATTAGCAGATACAAACTACTATATACGAAATAAATAACAAGGTCCTACTGTATAGTACAAGGAACTCTGTTCAGTATCCTGTAATAAGCCATAATGTGCAAAAATATATATGTATACTCATATATATTTCTGAATCACTTTGTTGTACACCAGAAACTAACACTATAAATCAATCATACTTCAATTAAAAAAGAAAGATAAGTGTGATTCTAAACAGAGAAATTTGACAGGAAAGAACAAAAAGAGCCAAGATCCTGTAAAAATTTGGTGAAGGGCTGGGCCCAATGGGAGTATCAACACAGAGGGGGTCACCAGACACTGGTTTCCTGCAAAAGTTGTGGCTGCATGTAGGAGAGGAATCGAGCAGCCCTCAACCAAAGAAAGAAAAGGAGCCAACCTCATGTTAACTTGTCTTCCTCTTCCCAAGGAGGAAGAGGAAAATCTTGCTGGTGTTTTAGATCTCCCGAAATTGGAAAGAAACCAACCCAGTGACAAGAGGCAAGAGACCAAGGGTGGGCTCCAACTGAGAAAGCACTCTAAAAGAGCCATTGAACAGTCAGGACGAAATCTGCAGTCAGAATCATGTTAAAAACCACAAATCAAATGTACAGAGTTGACTCCAAACTGGCTAAGACAGGATATTGACACCTAGACCACCTTTATAGAAAATCAAGCAGCAGGTAGTCTTGCCTATAACAAAAACATCATGGAGAATCTGGCTTTTTTGGTTGTTGTTGTTATTTTATTTTTTAAATGCATGCTTCCAGGAAAACAGAGTACATGAGAATTTTTCATGGTGCCTCTAATGCCATGGTAAGCAAACCAAAATCTGAGCCTTTAAATGCATCTAAGTTACAAAATTAAACACTGAGGACAATCAGTCACAAACAACCAACTATAATTAAGCTATGGCGGCAATGCTCAGTTGCTCGCAACCCCATGGACTGCGGTCCACCAGGCTTCTCTGTCCATGGACTTCTCCAGGCAAGAATACTGCAGTGGGTTACCGTGTTCTATTCCAGGTGCCAACTAAGGTAGAGCCAATCAAGTAACTTAGTCCTTCGGTCCCCACTTTTTCCATTCAAGTCTCCCCACTCTCATGGGCTCCTTTCTGAGGAGCACTCCTACCCACTTCCGGTTAGGGAAGTGCTGTCAATTAGAACTGACTTTTGCTCAAAAAAACTCTTAAAGTTTTTAATATGTCTTAGTTCATTTTTGACAATCCTTCATATGTGCTTGTGAGTTTATCTCATTTTAATTGCTGTCTTGTCCTTTGCACAATCCCAGTGAGTCCCGACTGGGAGACAGTTAATGAAGCTGGCTGTGTATACCACATTCCGTTTCCTCCCCGGTGCTGCATCTTCCCATGACCGTGATTATCCCCCCTCCAGTGCTGGCTCAGCTTGTCTAGTCCTTCCAAGCAGGCTTGTTTCACTGTATCTTCCCCTGTGGATTAGATTTTCAAGGCCTTTGGTCATGTCTGCTACTTATCTCTGGAACTCTTTCCACTTTGCCTACATTTCTCAGGTAATGAGATGTTCAGGACTGAATACATTACTTACCAAAGAAGGACAGAAGGAACATTCTGCCTCCTCAGATTATAATAAAACTCCTTGAACTATGCTTTTTAATAGTTTTTTAAAATCCATCTCCCATTTAAGATTTGAATATAATTTTATGTCTGTGGATAAATTCAGTTACATTTCTGTTACCTAGTTTATCCTTCTAGTTCAAAAGTTATTTGAGAAAACATTTCTCTTGATGGATTAGCTTCTGTTTTTAGAGATTATCATTGAGTGTACCATTTCAATATTCTTAAGCTTGCAATTTTCAATTTTAAAAAAGTATTTTTCAGTCTTAACCAAAATTTTGCATAAAAGAAAATGAAAAACTACTTTTAAAAAGTATAACATCTTTTAGGAATGAAAAGTAAAAATGAAAGTGTTAATCACTCTGTCCTCTGTCCTCTGTCTTTGCAACCCCATGGACTGTAGCCTAGCTAGCTCCTCTATTCATGGAATTTCTCAGACAAGAACACTGGAGTGGGTAGCCATTCCCTTATCCAGGGGATCTTCCCAACCCAGGGATCGAACCAGGGTCTCCTGCATTGCAGGCAGATTCTCTACTGTCTGAGCCACCAAGGAACCTATTCAAAATCAGTTTGTTCAGAGTGCCAAACTAAATCTATGTACACAACAAATTCCTATAGATTGCTTTTTAAAAATAGGATTAAAAGGCATTATAATTAACCTTTTGTTTTGACACATCATCAAAATTAACAAAGTGTTTTGCTGTTTACATAGTCTTTAATTTCTTTGTAAGTGGAAAGATGTTCTCCAGTCTATCAGATCTAAGAGTTATTATTCTTATTCATGACAATTTGAATTATGGAAGTTCATATAACTTTAGAACTTTTAGGCAATGTGAACTAATCAATGAAAATAAGTCTTTCAAAGAATATTATTACTTTGAAAGGGATATGTTCTTAGTGATTCTTTAAGAATAGGAAAGCATTCTACATGTTGTAGTATCTATGAAAAGAACAAAACAAAAACCCACTGGTTCTATCAAAAAAACACAACCCAAAATAAAGAAATGAAGAAATATCTTCTTATCTATCCAGGCAGCAGAGGAGCCAGGGATAAGTCAGTCCACCCAAGATCAAATGTTTTACCAAAAGTAAGAAAATGTGTAGTCATTAAGAAAGATCTTATAACCACAAAAAGAGCTATCAAAAACAAGAAGCTGTGATGTGACAAGGAAAAATTGTAATTGCTGGGCCTTAAAACATCTGTCAACAAAGGTCTGCCTAGTCAAAGCTGTGGTTTTTCCAGTAGTCATGTAAGGATGTGAGAGTTGGACTATAAAGAAAGCTGAGTGTCAAAAACTTGATGCTTTTGAACTGTGGTGTTGGAAAAGACTCTTGAGAGTCCCATGGAGAGCAAGGAGATCCAACCAGTCCATCCTAAACGAAATCAGTCCTGAATATTCATTGGAAGGACTGATGCTAAAGCTGAAACTCCAATACTTTGGCCACCTGATGTGAAGAACTGACTCACTGGAAAAGCCCCTGATGCTGGGAAAGACTGAAGGCAGGAGAAGAAGGGGACAACAGAGGATGAGATGGTTGGATGGCATCACCAACTCGATGGACACGAATTTGAGAAAGCTCCGGGAGTTGGTGATGGACAGGGAAGACTGGCGTACTGCAGACCATGGGGTCGCAAAGAGTCAAACATGACTGAGCAACTGAACTGAACTGAAAAAACACTTGTAAATTGTGGCTTTTGGATCCTAAGCATCATATTTATCAACAATAAACAAGGACAAAGAAATTATCCATGAAGGAGAGACTGTATAAGACAAATGTTCTTCTAAATATACCTGGCAGGGAATGATTTCCTTTTTTTAAAAAAACAAAGTACAGGTCAGTCCCTGCCAAAGAGCAAAATAGTCTCATTCCACTGAACTGAAGCACTGCCTTATTTTTTACCTAAAAGATTTCAGAATATTCTAAGTTCATTACAAGTGGTAGACCAATATAATCAAACTACATTAATACCAATCATCCTCCTAGGAAAGATTTCAGTAGAAAGTAACATATCTCTTACATCTTTGACACAAAAGACATACATGGCGATTAGTTTTTCTTCTCATGATCAGTGTAAATAGTGCCATCTGATTTTAAGTCGTTTACTATTGGCACACTTTCTAATGAAGTTTAAAAGTATTTGGGGGGTAAGTTCTGATCTGATAAAATTATTGTTGATGGAAAATATCAATAATACTCCAATGTTGATAGACAGCAATCTATTTAAATCTGGTTTTCCACCTTTGGGTGACTCATCTTGTTATTTAGTCACTAAGTTGTATCTGACTCTTGCCACCCCACGGACTATAGCCCGCCAGGTTCATCTGTCCATGGGGTTTCCCAAGCAAGACTACTTGACTTGAGACCGAATTGGCATAGGAAAGTTCCCAAATTTGTGTAGACAGAAGAGATACTTTGAGGCTTCCCTCCCAATACTTAATACTCAACATAAGGCCAATTTCATTCATCGTTACCAAACAAGGGTGTTAGCCACAGGCGACAGAAAGGCAATTCAAACCAGAAAAATGAGGAAAGAAGAATGGTTCATGGTTCATGCAGGTGAAAAAGCCAAGGCTGAACTGCATTTAGGCACACACTAAGATCCAGAAGTTCAAGGTATCGTGTGGATTCAGTCTCTTTTTATCCTGAGTTTTACTTTCCTCTGTATTGACTTTGTTCATTGGCAGGCCCTCTCCTTTTCCTCTTTTGACTGCCAGAAAGGTGACACAAATTCTATATTGTTTCAGTAATTCTCTGATAAGTGAAACTGTACAGTTCTTTTTCCTCCTCATATGATATTGACTTAATTTTTTTATATGTTTGTAGTGTTTTATGTGGGCTTATAAGGGCGTCCCTGTGGCTCAGTGGTAAAGAATCGGCCTGCCAATGGAGGAGCTGTGGGTTCAGTCCTGGTATGGGAAGATCCTCTGGAGAAGGAAATGGCAACTCATTCCACTCTTGTTGCCTGGAGAATCCCATGGAGCCTAGCATGCTATATTCTAAGGGTTGCAAAAGAATCAGACATACCTTAGCAAGTGAACAGCATGTTTGTATGTATATGTATATACATATGTTTTAATATATATATGTAAAAGAGATGGGAATACCAGACCTGCCTCTTGAGAAACCTATATGCAGGTCAGGAAGCAACAGTTAGAACTGGACATGGAACAACAGACTGGTTCCAAATAGGAAAGGAGTACATCAAGGCTGTATATTGTCACCCTGCTTATTTAACTTCTATGCAGAGTATATCATGAGAAAGGCTGGGCTGGAAGAAGCACAAGCTGGAATCAAGATTGCTGGGAGAAATATTGATAGCCTCAGATATGCAGATGACACCACCCTTATGGCAGAAAGTGAAGAAGAACTAAAAAGCCTCTTGATGAAAGTGAAAGAGGAGAGTGAAAAAGTTGGCTTGAAGCTCAACATTCAGAAAACAAAGATCATGGCATCTGGCCCCATCACTTCATGGGAAATAGATGGGGAAACAGTGGAAACAGTGTCAGACTTTATTTTGGGGGGCTCCAAAATCACTGCAGATAGTGATTGCAGTCATGAAATTAAAAGACACTTACTCCTTGGAAGGAAAGTTATGACCAACCTAGATAGCATATTCAAAAGCAAAGACATTACTTTGCAACAAACCTCTGTCTAGTCAAGGCTATGGTTTTTCCAGTGGTCATGTATGGATGTGAGAGTTGGACTGTGAAGAAAGCTAAGCACCGAAGAATTGATGCTTTTGAACTGTGGTGTTGGAGAAGACTCTTGAGAGTCCCTTGGNACTTTATTTTGGGGGCTCCAAAATCACTGCAGATGGTGATTGCAGCCATGAAATAAAAGACAGTTACTCCTTGGAAGGAAAGTTATGACCAACCTAGATAGTATATTCAAAAGCAGAGACATTACTTTGCCAACAAAGGTCCATCTAGTCAAGGCTATGGTTTTTCCAGTGGTCATGTATGGATGTAAGAGTTGGACTGTGAAGAAAGCTAAACACCGAAGAATTGATGCTTTTGAACTGTGGTGTTGGAGAAGACTCTTGAGAGTCCCTTGGACTGCAAGGAGATCCAACCAGTCCATTCTAAAGGAGATCAGTCCTGGGTGTTCACTGGAAGGACTGATGCTAAAGCTGAAACTCCAATACTTTGGCCACCTCATGCAAAGAGTTGACTCATTGGAAAAGACCCTGATGCTGGGAGGGATTGGGGGCAGGAGGAGAAGTGGACAACAGAGGATGAGATGGCTGTATGGCGTCCCTGACTTGATGGACATGAGTTTGAATAAACTCCGGGAGTTGGTGATGGACAGGGAGGCCTGGTGTGCTGCGATTCATGGGGTCTCAAAGAGTCGGCCACAACTGAGCGATTGAACTGACTGACTGAAGTATTAAAAACCTTAATTTTTTCATTTTTAGAGCAGATAGAAATATCTACATAGACTGCACCAAAACATCTACCGGCAAATTCTTGAAATTAATGAGAGGGTTTAGCAGTGTTACTGGATATAAGATCAGTATACCAAAGTCCATTGCAAATCTAATGACAAGCTATAAGCAAGTAGAAAATTTATATTTTTTTAAAACGACATCAGTATAATTACTTCTGAAATAGAAAGTATTGAGGAGCAAGTCCTACAATGGATGTGTAAAGCTTTATGTAGAAAATTACACATATGTGTATAATTGATTTACTTTACTGTACAGCAGAAGCTAGTACAAGATTGTAAAGCAACTATACTGCAATAAAAGTTAATTACAAATAAAAAAAGGAAAATTAGAAACCTATTTAAGGATATTTTACTAAGTGACTACAGTGTGCTAGGACGCTGCTGCATAGTAGAAATAAATAAGCTAATAAGACATGGTGTTCCCACTGTCCTCTGCCAACTGATTGGTGGAAGAAACTAGGGCCCAAGTAAATGGATGAGATACTACAGAAACATGAAAGTTGCTCAGTTGTGTCCGACTCTTTGCAACCC
This sequence comes from Oreotragus oreotragus, assembly GCA_006410675.1. Taxonomy (NCBI): domain Eukaryota; kingdom Metazoa; phylum Chordata; class Mammalia; order Artiodactyla; family Bovidae; genus Oreotragus; species Oreotragus oreotragus. The sequence goes on from SJYX01017142.1 coordinate 11,464, forward strand.
CATGGACTATACAGTCCATGGAATTCTCCAGGCCAGAGTACTGGAGTGCATAGCCTTTCCCTTCTCCAGGGGATCTTCCCAACCCAGGAATCGAACCCAGGTCTCCCACATTACAGGCAGATTCTTTACCAGCTGAGCCACAAGGGAAGCCCAAGAATACTGGAGTGAGTAGCCTATCCCTTGTCCAGCTGATCTTCCCAACCCAGGAATCGAACCAGCATCTCCTGAATTGTAGGCAGATTCTTTATCAGCTGAACTATCGGGGAATCCCAGTACTACAGAAAGTATTTTTAAATACAGTGAGAGGGATGAGCAATATTTGGGATGGTCAGAAAAAGGTCATTCAAAAATTGGAGATGCCCATGCTTGAGGATGAATAGGGATTTTCTAGGAGAGCAAGAAGGAAGAAGGAACAGAATGGGTATAGGACAAACTATGGGACATTTAGCAGGCCACAGCTGTACCGGCTCAACAGGGATTTGCTGATGATACCTTCAAGTACCCCCATCTCTGACCTCTTAGGTGGTCATACAATCCCATCCTGCCTATTCCCTCCATCTGTTCCTTTTAAACTATTTCCTAGACCTGAGAGTCCAATTCAGATTACTTTCCCTACTCTCCCACCTCCCCACATTGTGATCCATCTCCTCTGTTTTGTTAGTACCTGGTACCTCTAAATTTAATGGAATACCAGCTGTAGTCTTCTGTTTACCAAATATCAGTTGAAGTATTTCTGCTACCTTTGCAAAATACCACACTGATAATTGAGCAGGTACTCAACATTGGTGTCTTAAATGGACTGTTACTTCTCAGCATAAGGTCTTCTATAAAGCTGCTCTTTGCAGTAGATCTAAAGGAAATCTGCATTGTTGTTGGGTTTGTTTGACATGACATCATAATAAATGACCTTTGTCTAACCCACAAGGGAACCAAAAGACAAAAGCTGTAACACTTGGCTTCTCAGATAAACTCCACCCTGTGTACTTCAAAACAAGATAAAATTCCCACCATCTCTCACCTCACTCTGCAACCAAAATTCCCTGAGGGAAGGCAGACAAGTTATTGACTATTGGACTGCATTTTGCTGGTTAAAATGCTTGTTTGCACATCAGCTTGCTATACCTAAGCACTACCCAACAGGTTCATGTAAACAAGCACAGAAATCAGTTCTGATATTTCCTGCCACTGTACACGGAGAAGGCAATGGCACTCCACTCCAGTACTCTTGCCTGGAAAATCCCATGGATGGAGGAGCCTGGTGGGCTACAGTCCATGGGGTCGCTAAGAGTCGGACACGACTGAGTGATTTCACTTTCACTTTTCACTTTCATGCATTGGAGAAGGAAATGGCAACCCATTCCAGTGTTCTTGCCTGGAGAATCCCAGGGACAGGGGAGCCTGGTGGGCTGCCGTCTATGAGGTCGCACAGAGTCGGACACGACTGAAGTGACTTAGCAGCAGCAGCAGCCACTGTATATCGTCTACATCATTTTTTAAGTTAATAAGTTTGTATAATTCAGCATAAGTAATGCTGTTCCCTTTCAGGTTCAGGAAAAGTATGCAAGTACTGGGGAAGAATACTAGACTTGAAGTTCCTACAAAGATACTGCTGTGAACTTGGGAACATCTCTTAAATCTTTAGAGCCTCAGTTTCCTCATCTTCAAGAAGGTGTCACATCCTGGCCTATTCTTATTTGGTTTTTGTGAGGATCAGTGGCTGTGCTAGTTTGAGAAGTGTAAAGATCTGTTCGAATGTAATAATGTGCTGTCATTATTACAAAGAATAACCAGCACAATCTCTTAAAATACTTCTATTCTCGTGAGCTTATATTTGAAGCTATTATTATCTGCTTGAGAAGAATAAGCTCTTGTGAGCCATGCCCAGAAAATTCATTGAGGACATTATTGCTTTTAGACTGCTAAAATTAACCCGCATGACTGAAATTTATCATCTTCCTTCAGCATCTTTCAGCATCACCCAGAAGTCTTTTTTTTTAAGTGACATGTAACTGACATAGAACAGTGTGTAAGTTTAAGGTATACAACATGTTGATTTGATGCTTGTATATTACAGTATGATCAGCACTGTAGTGTTAACTAACACCTCCATCGTGTCACATAATTATCATTTCTTTCTTGAGGTAAGAGCATCTTAGATCTAATCTCATAGCAACTTTGAAATATATAATACAGTATTGTTATCAATAGCTGTAATCACAGTATAGCTTTGTACTGTTGATTCATCTCTGTACCCTTTGACCAACGTCTTCCCAATTCCCTCACCCCAACCCCTGGTAACCACCATTCTGCTCTCTGTTTCTCCAAATTTGGCTTTTTCAGATTCCACATGTAAGTGATATCGTACATTATTTGTCTTTCTTTTGTCTGACTTCTCTCATTTAGCATAATACCCTCAAATTCCATCCAGGATGTCACAAATGACAGAATTTTCTTCTTTCTCGTGACTGAGTAATATTCCATTGTTTGTGTGTGTGCATTTATACCTTCTTTATCCATTCATCCAGTGATGGATACTTAGGTTGTTTCCATTTCTTAACTACTGTGACTAATGCTGCAATAAACATGGAGTGCAAATACCCTGTTTTCATTTCCTTTGCTTATATACACAGAGGTAGAATCACTAGATCATATGGTACTTACTTGTATTTTTAATTTTTTGAGGAACCTCCATGCTATTTTCCATAATGGCTGCACCAATATTATATACATTCCCACCTAGGGTTCCCTTTTCCCCACATCATCACCAAACATTATATTTTGTCTTTTTGATAATAGCCATCCTAATAAGTATAAGTTGATATCTCATTGTGGTATTTATTGCATTTCCCTGATGATTAGTAGTATTAAGTACCTTTCCATGTATCTGTTGCCCATTTGTATGTTTCCTTTGGAAAAAATGTCCATTCAGTTCCTCTGCTCGTTTTTTAATCTGTTTCTTTTTCTGTTAATGAGTTGTATGAATTTTTTCTGTGGTTTGGATGTTAGTTCCTTTTCAGATATATGTCTTGCAGGTTTTTTCTTCCATTCTGTAGGTTGCCTGTTCATTTTGTTGATTGTTTTATTTGCTGTAGAGAAGGTTTTTAGTTTGATGTAGTCCCACTTGTTGACTCTTGCTTTTGTTGTCTGAGCTGTTGGTGTCATATTCAAGAAATCATTGCCAGAATCAATATCAAGGAGCTTTTACTCTATATTTTCTTCTAGGAGGTTTACATCTTTCAGTTCAGTTCAGTTCAGTCACTCACACGTGTCCAACTCTTTATGACTCCATGGACTGCAGCATGCCAGGGTTCCCTGTCCTTTACCAACTCCTGGAGCTTGCTCAAACTCATGTCCATCAAGTTGGTGATGCCATCAAACATCTCATCCTCTCTTGTCCCCTTCACCTCCTGCCTTCAATCTTTCCCAGCACCAGACTCTTTTCCAATGAGTCAGTTCTTCACATCAGGTGGCCAAAGTATTGGAGTTTCAGCTTCAGCATCAGTCCTTCCAATGAATGTTCAGGACTGATTTCCTTTAGGATTCACTGGTTTGATCTTTCTGTTCAAGGGACTCTCAAGAGTCTTCTCCAATACCACAGTTTAAAAGCATCAATTCTTTGGCACTCAGCTTTCTTTATGGTCCAACTCTCACATCTATACGTGGCTACTGGAAAAACCATATCTTTGACTAGATGGACCTTTGTTGGCAAAGTAATAATGGTAGAAGGGGCAAAATCACAATTAGAATCAAACCCCATACCTGCCAGAGACACTTGGAGGGCTCAAACAAAACCTTGTGCACACCAGGAGACCCCACAGAGACTGAGGCAGACCTGCCTTTGGGTGTTTGAGTAACTCCTACGGAGGTGCAGGTCAGCAGTGGCCTGCCGCGGGGCAGGGGCTCTGGGTGCAACAGACCTGGGTAGCATAAGCCCTCTTGGAGGGTTTTAACCCACCTTAGAGGTGCCAGAACTTACACAGGACTGGGGAAA
>SJYX01017143.1:0-16762 GCA_006410675.1 Oreotragus oreotragus
TAAGACTTAATAGCAATTCAAACAGGACGTCCCTGGTGGTCCAGTGGTTAAGTCTGTGCAATTCCACTGCAGGGGACATGGACTCATTTCCTGGTTGGGGAACTAAGATCCCGCCTGCTGTGTGGTACAGCCAAAAAACAGAAAAAGTAGAATTTCATGCAAAGGAAAACAAATATAATTGATTTCAACTTAATTCAAGTCTACAATGCTGTTTGCTTGTCCCAAAACACCCATACAAACTTGCGGAGGGAGGCAGCATTGAAAGGACAGAGACCAGGACAAGAGAAAAAATGGTACTCTGATGCTACAGGTCTGTCTGGGCAAATTACATTTGGTGCAAAGTCTTAGGCTGTGGGCCCACATCTTAGAGAAACCTTTATAAACGTGTGTTTCCAGTGAAAGGCTTGAAAATTATATCATAACTGTCCATGCAAACAGATACCTAATACTTTAAAGACAAGAGTTGATAATATAAAAACATCATCTTTCAACAGTTCAAAGATTTTCCAAAGAAATTAGAAATTTAAACTGTTACCAATGGCAGGTATTTTCACAGGATATTATCTCATTGAGAATGGTAACAGACAGTTAAAGTTGCAGGAAGAAAGAGATAATAGCATTCAATTAAAGAACTTAATAGCAATAATAGAGGTCTAATGATAACTTCTCAGCATGTTCAAAAGACATATGTTTCCATGTAATGAAATTTACTTAATAAACCCCAAATCTAATTGTCTATTTACTTTGTCTACTTTACATTGTCTGTTTCATCAGAAGATATAATTTCATACTTTTTACTCAAAGGCTCTTGCCACAACATTGAAAATGAAGAGTAAGTTTATAAGTCCTTTCCATTATACCAGTGCTGAGGCCACAATCAACCATGTCATCACAAAGTGAAAAATTCAGTTCACATAGACCATCACATAGACCATAGGAGGAGGTAAAGGGATTATGTTATAGTCATGTAGAGTACAGTTCTGGAGCATCTATAAATGGTTGGTACATGAGACTTCATTGGGGGAGGCAGTGTCATTGCATATAAGGTGATGGGCAGGGCTTCAGTCAATGGAGAGGGCACTTGAAAGGTGGTTGGGTGATTCACGAAACAGAAAACTAAAAGTGGAAACTGTGAAACACAAAGAGAGCTGCAATTCAGCTGCTAACATTGGAAGCCAGAAGCCAGCAGTGGGTGATCTACAAAATGGCGGGATCCACTTGTGAATAAAGAAGCTCCAAATGTCAGTGTTGAGATCCATGACCTAGAACCTGGGTTCTGTTATCTGAACCCATAAAAAAATCCAAACTTGTGGGAGGATAAGAGATTCAGAACCAGGTTTTTTGTATTTTTAGATCTTTTCTTTTTTTTAATGTGGACCATCCTTAACGTTTTTTGTTAAATTTGTTACAATGTTGCTTCTGTTTAATGTTTTGGTTTTTGGATTGCAAGGTGTGTGGGATCTTATCTCTCTGACCAGGGATCGAACCAGCACCCCTGTACTGGAAGGTGAAGTCTTACCACTGGACCACCAGGAAAGTCCCCCAAATCACATTTAATTCTTATATGCTTAAGTCAAAGAGAGCTGATGAGCTAAAATCTCCAGTCAGGAATGCTAATGGATTCAGGAATGAGCCCCAAATTCTTATCATCACTAATACACTCCCTTGATGATCTCATCTAGCTCCACTATTTAAAAACTATCACTGTGTTTATAAATTTATCTGGAGGCCTTACGTGTCTTCTTAGTTCAAGGATATTTAACAAGTATCTCAAAGGCAGCATGTCTAGAACTCCCAGTTTTCATCCCTATAGTTCTATATACTAATTGAAATAGGAACAAGCTTTTCTTATAGAGAACTCCATATGACTTTCCATCAACCACAGTTCCAGAATTTCCATACTGGCATTCCTTTGCAATAATAATCTAACTGAAAAAGAGAGGTTGGCTAGGGAATTTGGAAAGATGTTTTAGAAACATTGGCGTTGCAAGACATCTTTTACTCAATTTGCCTATTTATTTGCATGAAGAGAGATTGGGGTATGATGGTGAGCTGGCCCCCACCTGCAGCCCCCACTTGGCATACTTGAATGAATTCCCATTGAACTTAACATGAATGATGTATTGCATCTTATAGTTTCCCTGGGCACTACATGGTCTGGCTTCTGCCTCCATCTCTGATATTATCTTGATCCACCATTCATCCCTACCCTCTGCTTCACCTTTGCCAACTACATTCTAGTCACAGTACATGGCTCTCTCACACTAAACCTGGAATTTTTCACCTTTAATTTTTTTGATGTGGACCATTTATTAAATTTGTTACAACATTGCATCTATTTTGTGTTTTGGATTTTGGCCTCAAGGCCTGTGGAATCTAAGGTCCCCAACTAGGGATAGAAACTGCATCCCTTGAATTGGAAGGCAGAGTCATAACCACTGGATCATCAGGGAAGTCCCTCAGCTTTTTTAATATTCTAAGCACATTCCTGATTCAGGACCTTTTCACAAGTTATTTTTTTTCTTTCACTTTTTAGATGACTTTTCCTTCCACTTTTTGAATAGTGGAACTATTCAAATAATTCTGCCTTGTTATTTAAGTCCATTTCATAGTCACCCTTTCCTCAGAAAATGTTTTCTAGCCATCTAATCTAAACTATCTCTTCTGCCACATCTAATATCTGTCTCTTATACACATCTAGATGTGTATAAGAGACAGGTAACAGACAGTTAAAGTTGCAGGAAGAAAGAGATAATAGCATTCAATTAAAGAACTTAATAGCAATAATAGAGGTCTAATGATAACTTCTCAGCATGTTCAAAAGACATATGTTTCCATGTAATGAAATTTACTTAATAAACCCCAAATCTAATTGTCTATTTACTTTGTCTACTTTACATTGTCTGTTTCATCAGAAGATATAATTTCATACTTTTTACTCAAAGGCTCTTGCCACAACATTGAAAATGAAGAGTAAGTTTATAAGTCCTTTCCATTATACCAGTGCTGAGGCCACAATCAACCATGTCATCACAAAGTGAAAAATTCAGTTCACATAGACCATCACATAGACCATAGGAGGAGGTAAAGGGATTATGTTATAGTCATGTAGAGTACAGTTCTGGAGCATCTATAAATGGTTGGTACATGAGACTTCATTGGGGGAGGCAGTGTCATTGCATATAAGGTGATGGGCAGGGCTTCAGTCAATGGAGAGGGCACTTGAAAGGTGGTTGGGTGATTCACGAAACAGAAAACTAAAAGTGGAAACTGTGAAACACAAAGAGAGCTGCAATTCAGCTGCTAACATTGGAAGCCAGAAGCCAGCAGTGGGTGATCTACAAAATGGCGGGATCCACTTGTGAATAAAGAAGCTCCAAATGTCAGTGTTGAGATCCATGACCTAGAACCTGGGTTCTGTTATCTGAACCCATAAAAAAATCCAAACTTGTGGGAGGATAAGAGATTCAGAACCAGGTTTTTTGTATTTTTAGATCTTTTCTTTTTTTTAATGTGGACCATCCTTAACGTTTTTTGTTAAATTTGTTACAATGTTGCTTCTGTTTAATGTTTTGGTTTTTGGATTGCAAGGTGTGTGGGATCTTATCTCTCTGACCAGGGATCGAACCAGCACCCCTGTACTGGAAGGTGAAGTCTTACCACTGGACCACCAGGAAAGTCCCCCAAATCACATTTAATTCTTATATGCTTAAGTCAAAGAGAGCTGATGAGCTAAAATCTCCAGTCAGGAATGCTAATGGATTCAGGAATGAGCCCCAAATTCTTATCATCACTAATACACTCCCTTGATGATCTCATCTAGCTCCACTATTTAAAAACTATCACTGTGTTTATAAATTTATCTGGAGGCCTTACGTGTCTTCTTAGTTCAAGGATATTTAACAAGTATCTCAAAGGCAGCATGTCTAGAACTCCCAGTTTTCATCCCTATAGTTCTATATACTAATTGAAATAGGAACAAGCTTTTCTTATAGAGAACTCCATATGACTTTCCATCAACCACAGTTCCAGAATTTCCATACTGGCATTCCTTTGCAATAATAATCTAACTGAAAAAGAGAGGTTGGCTAGGGAATTTGGAAAGATGTTTTAGAAACATTGGCGTTGCAAGACATCTTTTACTCAATTTGCCTATTTATTTGCATGAAGAGAGATTGGGGTATGATGGTGAGCTGGCCCCCACCTGCAGCCCCCACTTGGCATACTTGAATGAATTCCCATTGAACTTAACATGAATGATGTATTGCATCTTATAGTTTCCCTGGGCACTACATGGTCTGGCTTCTGCCTCCATCTCTGATATTATCTTGATCCACCATTCATCCCTACCCTCTGCTTCACCTTTGCCAACTACATTCTAGTCACAGTACATGGCTCTCTCACACTAAACCTGGAATTTTTCACCTTTAATTTTTTTGATGTGGACCATTTATTAAATTTGTTACAACATTGCATCTATTTTGTGTTTTGGATTTTGGCCTCAAGGCCTGTGGAATCTAAGGTCCCCAACTAGGGATAGAAACTGCATCCCTTGAATTGGAAGGCAGAGTCATAACCACTGGATCATCAGGGAAGTCCCTCAGCTTTTTTAATATTCTAAGCACATTCCTGATTCAGGACCTTTTCACAAGTTATTTTTTTTCTTTCACTTTTTAGATGACTTTTCCTTCCACTTTTTGAATAGTGGAACTATTCAAATAATTCTGCCTTGTTATTTAAGTCCATTTCATAGTCACCCTTTCCTCAGAAAATGTTTTCTAGCCATCTAATCTAAACTATCTCTTCTGCCACATCTAATATCTGTCTCTTATACACATCTAGATGTGTATAAGAGACAGGTAACAGACAGTTAAAGTTGCAGGAAGAAAGAGATAATAGCATTCAATTAAAGAACTTAATAGCAATAATAGAGGTCTAATGATAACTTCTCAGCATGTTCAAAAGACATATGTTTCCATGTAATGAAATTTACTTAATAAACCCCAAATCTAATTGTCTATTTACTTTGTCTACTTTACATTGTCTGTTTCATCAGAAGATATAATTTCATACTTTTTACTCAAAGGCTCTTGCCACAACATTGAAAATGAAGAGTAAGTTTATAAGTCCTTTCCATTATACCAGTGCTGAGGCCACAATCAACCATGTCATCACAAAGTGAAAAATTCAGTTCACATAGACCATCACATAGACCATAGGAGGAGGTAAAGGGATTATGTTATAGTCATGTAGAGTACAGTTCTGGAGCATCTATAAATGGTTGGTACATGAGACTTCATTGGGGGAGGCAGTGTCATTGCATATAAGGTGATGGGCAGGGCTTCAGTCAATGGAGAGGGCACTTGAAAGGTGGTTGGGTGATTCACGAAACAGAAAACTAAAAGTGGAAACTGTGAAACACAAAGAGAGCTGCAATTCAGCTGCTAACATTGGAAGCCAGAAGCCAGCAGTGGGTGATCTACAAAATGGCGGGATCCACTTGTGAATAAAGAAGCTCCAAATGTCAGTGTTGAGATCCATGACCTAGAACCTGGGTTCTGTTATCTGAACCCATAAAAAAATCCAAACTTGTGGGAGGATAAGAGATTCAGAACCAGGTTTTTTGTATTTTTAGATCTTTTCTTTTTTTTAATGTGGACCATCCTTAACGTTTTTTGTTAAATTTGTTACAATGTTGCTTCTGTTTAATGTTTTGGTTTTTGGATTGCAAGGTGTGTGGGATCTTATCTCTCTGACCAGGGATCGAACCAGCACCCCTGTACTGGAAGGTGAAGTCTTACCACTGGACCACCAGGAAAGTCCCCCAAATCACATTTAATTCTTATATGCTTAAGTCAAAGAGAGCTGATGAGCTAAAATCTCCAGTCAGGAATGCTAATGGATTCAGGAATGAGCCCCAAATTCTTATCATCACTAATACACTCCCTTGATGATCTCATCTAGCTCCACTATTTAAAAACTATCACTGTGTTTATAAATTTATCTGGAGGCCTTACGTGTCTTCTTAGTTCAAGGATATTTAACAAGTATCTCAAAGGCAGCATGTCTAGAACTCCCAGTTTTCATCCCTATAGTTCTATATACTAATTGAAATAGGAACAAGCTTTTCTTATAGAGAACTCCATATGACTTTCCATCAACCACAGTTCCAGAATTTCCATACTGGCATTCCTTTGCAATAATAATCTAACTGAAAAAGAGAGGTTGGCTAGGGAATTTGGAAAGATGTTTTAGAAACATTGGCGTTGCAAGACATCTTTTACTCAATTTGCCTATTTATTTGCATGAAGAGAGATTGGGGTATGATGGTGAGCTGGCCCCCACCTGCAGCCCCCACTTGGCATACTTGAATGAATTCCCATTGAACTTAACATGAATGATGTATTGCATCTTATAGTTTCCCTGGGCACTACATGGTCTGGCTTCTGCCTCCATCTCTGATATTATCTTGATCCACCATTCATCCCTACCCTCTGCTTCACCTTTGCCAACTACATTCTAGTCACAGTACATGGCTCTCTCACACTAAACCTGGAATTTTTCACCTTTAATTTTTTTGATGTGGACCATTTATTAAATTTGTTACAACATTGCATCTATTTTGTGTTTTGGATTTTGGCCTCAAGGCCTGTGGAATCTAAGGTCCCCAACTAGGGATAGAAACTGCATCCCTTGAATTGGAAGGCAGAGTCATAACCACTGGATCATCAGGGAAGTCCCTCAGCTTTTTTAATATTCTAAGCACATTCCTGATTCAGGACCTTTTCACAAGTTATTTTTTTTCTTTCACTTTTTAGATGACTTTTCCTTCCACTTTTTGAATAGTGGAACTATTCAAATAATTCTGCCTTGTTATTTAAGTCCATTTCATAGTCACCCTTTCCTCAGAAAATGTTTTCTAGCCATCTAATCTAAACTATCTCTTCTGCCACATCTAATATCTGTCTCTTATACACATCTAGATGTGTATAAGAGACAGGTAACAGACAGTTAAAGTTGCAGGAAGAAAGAGATAATAGCATTCAATTAAAGAACTTAATAGCAATAATAGAGGTCTAATGATAACTTCTCAGCATGTTCAAAAGACATATGTTTCCATGTAATGAAATTTACTTAATAAACCCCAAATCTAATTGTCTATTTACTTTGTCTACTTTACATTGTCTGTTTCATCAGAAGATATAATTTCATACTTTTTACTCAAAGGCTCTTGCCACAACATTGAAAATGAAGAGTAAGTTTATAAGTCCTTTCCATTATACCAGTGCTGAGGCCACAATCAACCATGTCATCACAAAGTGAAAAATTCAGTTCACATAGACCATCACATAGACCATAGGAGGAGGTAAAGGGATTATGTTATAGTCATGTAGAGTACAGTTCTGGAGCATCTATAAATGGTTGGTACATGAGACTTCATTGGGGGAGGCAGTGTCATTGCATATAAGGTGATGGGCAGGGCTTCAGTCAATGGAGAGGGCACTTGAAAGGTGGTTGGGTGATTCACGAAACAGAAAACTAAAAGTGGAAACTGTGAAACACAAAGAGAGCTGCAATTCAGCTGCTAACATTGGAAGCCAGAAGCCAGCAGTGGGTGATCTACAAAATGGCGGGATCCACTTGTGAATAAAGAAGCTCCAAATGTCAGTGTTGAGATCCATGACCTAGAACCTGGGTTCTGTTATCTGAACCCATAAAAAAATCCAAACTTGTGGGAGGATAAGAGATTCAGAACCAGGTTTTTTGTATTTTTAGATCTTTTCTTTTTTTTAATGTGGACCATCCTTAACGTTTTTTGTTAAATTTGTTACAATGTTGCTTCTGTTTAATGTTTTGGTTTTTGGATTGCAAGGTGTGTGGGATCTTATCTCTCTGACCAGGGATCGAACCAGCACCCCTGTACTGGAAGGTGAAGTCTTACCACTGGACCACCAGGAAAGTCCCCCAAATCACATTTAATTCTTATATGCTTAAGTCAAAGAGAGCTGATGAGCTAAAATCTCCAGTCAGGAATGCTAATGGATTCAGGAATGAGCCCCAAATTCTTATCATCACTAATACACTCCCTTGATGATCTCATCTAGCTCCACTATTTAAAAACTATCACTGTGTTTATAAATTTATCTGGAGGCCTTACGTGTCTTCTTAGTTCAAGGATATTTAACAAGTATCTCAAAGGCAGCATGTCTAGAACTCCCAGTTTTCATCCCTATAGTTCTATATACTAATTGAAATAGGAACAAGCTTTTCTTATAGAGAACTCCATATGACTTTCCATCAACCACAGTTCCAGAATTTCCATACTGGCATTCCTTTGCAATAATAATCTAACTGAAAAAGAGAGGTTGGCTAGGGAATTTGGAAAGATGTTTTAGAAACATTGGCGTTGCAAGACATCTTTTACTCAATTTGCCTATTTATTTGCATGAAGAGAGATTGGGGTATGATGGTGAGCTGGCCCCCACCTGCAGCCCCCACTTGGCATACTTGAATGAATTCCCATTGAACTTAACATGAATGATGTATTGCATCTTATAGTTTCCCTGGGCACTACATGGTCTGGCTTCTGCCTCCATCTCTGATATTATCTTGATCCACCATTCATCCCTACCCTCTGCTTCACCTTTGCCAACTACATTCTAGTCACAGTACATGGCTCTCTCACACTAAACCTGGAATTTTTCACCTTTAATTTTTTTGATGTGGACCATTTATTAAATTTGTTACAACATTGCATCTATTTTGTGTTTTGGATTTTGGCCTCAAGGCCTGTGGAATCTAAGGTCCCCAACTAGGGATAGAAACTGCATCCCTTGAATTGGAAGGCAGAGTCATAACCACTGGATCATCAGGGAAGTCCCTCAGCTTTTTTAATATTCTAAGCACATTCCTGATTCAGGACCTTTTCACAAGTTATTTTTTTTCTTTCACTTTTTAGATGACTTTTCCTTCCACTTTTTGAATAGTGGAACTATTCAAATAATTCTGCCTTGTTATTTAAGTCCATTTCATAGTCACCCTTTCCTCAGAAAATGTTTTCTAGCCATCTAATCTAAACTATCTCTTCTGCCACATCTAATATCTGTCTCTTATACACATCTAGATGTGTATAAGAGACAGGTAACAGACAGTTAAAGTTGCAGGAAGAAAGAGATAATAGCATTCAATTAAAGAACTTAATAGCAATAATAGAGGTCTAATGATAACTTCTCAGCATGTTCAAAAGACATATGTTTCCATGTAATGAAATTTACTTAATAAACCCCAAATCTAATTGTCTATTTACTTTGTCTACTTTACATTGTCTGTTTCATCAGAAGATATAATTTCATACTTTTTACTCAAAGGCTCTTGCCACAACATTGAAAATGAAGAGTAAGTTTATAAGTCCTTTCCATTATACCAGTGCTGAGGCCACAATCAACCATGTCATCACAAAGTGAAAAATTCAGTTCACATAGACCATCACATAGACCATAGGAGGAGGTAAAGGGATTATGTTATAGTCATGTAGAGTACAGTTCTGGAGCATCTATAAATGGTTGGTACATGAGACTTCATTGGGGGAGGCAGTGTCATTGCATATAAGGTGATGGGCAGGGCTTCAGTCAATGGAGAGGGCACTTGAAAGGTGGTTGGGTGATTCACGAAACAGAAAACTAAAAGTGGAAACTGTGAAACACAAAGAGAGCTGCAATTCAGCTGCTAACATTGGAAGCCAGAAGCCAGCAGTGGGTGATCTACAAAATGGCGGGATCCACTTGTGAATAAAGAAGCTCCAAATGTCAGTGTTGAGATCCATGACCTAGAACCTGGGTTCTGTTATCTGAACCCATAAAAAAATCCAAACTTGTGGGAGGATAAGAGATTCAGAACCAGGTTTTTTGTATTTTTAGATCTTTTCTTTTTTTTAATGTGGACCATCCTTAACGTTTTTTGTTAAATTTGTTACAATGTTGCTTCTGTTTAATGTTTTGGTTTTTGGATTGCAAGGTGTGTGGGATCTTATCTCTCTGACCAGGGATCGAACCAGCACCCCTGTACTGGAAGGTGAAGTCTTACCACTGGACCACCAGGAAAGTCCCCCAAATCACATTTAATTCTTATATGCTTAAGTCAAAGAGAGCTGATGAGCTAAAATCTCCAGTCAGGAATGCTAATGGATTCAGGAATGAGCCCCAAATTCTTATCATCACTAATACACTCCCTTGATGATCTCATCTAGCTCCACTATTTAAAAACTATCACTGTGTTTATAAATTTATCTGGAGGCCTTACGTGTCTTCTTAGTTCAAGGATATTTAACAAGTATCTCAAAGGCAGCATGTCTAGAACTCCCAATTTTCATCCCTATAGTTCTATATACTAATTGAAATAGGAACAAGCTTTTCTTATAGAGAACTCCATATGACTTTCCATCAACCACAGTTCCAGAATTTCCATACTGGCATTCCTTTGCAATAATAATCTAACTGAAAAAGAGAGGTTGGCTAGGGAATTTGGAAAGATGTTTTAGAAACATTGGCGTTGCAAGACATCTTTTACTCAATTTGCCTATTNAACATAAAGAATATCTACAAATTAGTAAGAACCCAATGGAAAAATGGGGAAAAGCCATTATATACATGAAATGGTATAACTTCATTACAAATCAGAGTAACTCAAATCTATAATGAAGTGAAAGTGAAAGTCACTCAGTCGTGTCCGACTCTGCAACCCCATGGACTATACAGGCCAGAATTCTTCAGGCCAGAATACTGGAGTGGGTAGCCTTTCCCTTCTCCAAGGGATCTTCCCAACCCAGGAATCAAACCCAGGTCTCCTGCATTGCAGGCAGATTCTTTACCAGCTGAGCCACAGGGGAAGCTCCTATAATGAAGTATCATCATGCAAATACCACAATGAACACAACGTAAAATGCCTGATGATACAAAGAGCTGGAAAGAATGTGGAGCAACAGGATTTCATGCAATGTTTCTAGGAATGTAAACAACTATTTTGAGAAAAACCCCTAAATTCCTGAAAATTATCTACTAAAGTTGGAAATATGCAAAGCCTAAGGCAAGCAAAGCTGTTCCTATATATTTAGCCATGGAAATTGTGGGCATATGGTACATTAGGGGATCAGCATACAAAAAAGTCAATGGCAGCATTATAGGTATAAGCTAAAAGTCCATTAACAGCAAAATAAAAAAATATATTTTGATTTATTCATTCAATAGAATCAAGTAAAGTGAAAAAAGTGAATGGAACTATAACATTATTGGTAAATTTATAACAATGCTGAGCAAGAGATGTCAAATACAGAAGAAATACAGATGGTATGATTTAATTTATGTAAAGTTTAAAAATAGCAAAAACTAAGTTATAGTGCTTAGGAATGCATTTTGGGGGTGTAGAAATTATACAGCAAAACAAGGGAGTGTTTACATAAAAGTCAAGAAGGGGAGGTGAAGAGTTGAAAGTAGCAAGTGAGGAACTTCTGGGAACTCATAATGTTTTCCTGACCTGGGTAGTTTAATTGCTGGCCACTTTTTAGTAATTCGAAACTGTGTACATTTATGTTCTATGTACTTTTCTATGGGCATAACTACCACATTTTAAAAAGATGAACATTGTAATAGAAGCAGCTGCACTCTGGAAATGAAATGTTTACACAAAAAGCTGAAATTATGTAAAGAATAAGAAAATAAGAGAAACCAAGAAATTATATGACATATATTTCAAAGGAGATTGATAGATCTAAAAAGGTAAATTAATACTTTGTTTGAATAAACATTTAAAATACCATTAAGATGTCATAGGAAAACTGGAAGACATGTTTTTCAAATCTCAACTTTCTAATTTATGCTTCTTAACCTCCCAGCAATAAATATACACAAAGAAGACTCTGCAGTCTCTGTGTGCATCCAAGAAAATTAATTGCCTTCCACAATGAAAAAGGATTACTGGGAAGTAGAATGAGAGAGGGAAATATAAAGAAGTTACAACTGGAGATAAAGGGTTTATGGCATTAATATTATTTTTAATGGTAAATGCAAATTAGGATAATAAAGAATCATGATTTTGTGATGAAGTAGTGTCTGGAGGAAAAACCTTAGACCATTAATGCACTATCTAAAACCGACCAGAAAAGGTAAAATACATTTAATAAAATAGGCAGAGATAATGACGTAAGAGGACAAAGTAAATTTGCATATTTTTTAAGAGCTAGTTATATGGAATTAACACAAAGTACATGTGGAATTTCTATCCATTTCTTCAGGAAGAAAATAATTGTAAATATATGTAATATTACATTTACTTTTATAATAAAAGGTATAAACATTAAATGAAATTGGAAGAGGAAATAATAAAGTGAGCAGTGAAGTGAACATTGCTCAGTCGTGTCTGACTCTTTGCAACACCATGGGCTATACAGTCCATGGAATTCTCCAGTCCAGAATACTGGAGTGGGTAGCCTTTCCCTTCTCCAGGGGATAACCGAGGGATCAAACCTAGGTCTCTAGCATTGCAGGTGGATTCTTTACCAGCTGAGTCACAAGGGAAGCCCAAGAATATTGGCATGGTAGCCTATCCCTTCTCCAGCAGATCTTCCCAACCCAGGAATGGAACCAGGGTCTCTTGCATTGCAAGTGGATTCTTCACCAGCTGAGCCATCAGGGAAGACCAAAGTGAGTAGAAAAGGACTCTTAATAAGAAAATGGACTCAAAATGGAGTCAAGTATGCTAAGCTCCACCTCACCAAACTGAGGCGTAATTACAGTTTCTACATTCCCAAAAATAGACTGTTAAACTATCAGGAGCCACCAGATCAGCACAAGTTGGTTAATCTGCCTGATAGTCTCCTAGCCGTGCTTCAAAGGAAGGTAACTTTGCAATAAGCAACCCATTTTTTTTGCATAGTGTAATTTCCTTGTTCCTGCTCCCTTCTGCTTATAAAAGTCTTTCACTTTGTACAGCTCCTCAGAGCTCCTTTCTATTTGCAAGACTGGAATGCTCCCCAATTCATGAATCATCGAATAAGCCAATAAGATCTCTAAAATTTACTCAGTTGAATTTATTTTAGCAGGGCCAAAGAAGAAAATTTTATCTTCCAAGGAATCAACCTCTATTTTTTCCTACCTTCATTATTCCTAACTAAGGAAATAATTCTTTATTTAAGGGGTTTCTGCTCCTCTGCTACTCTTTAAATGTACATATTTCCCATGCTTCCATCCTCAAGCCTCTTTTGTCTCTCTGTTTTCTGTGGTAACCTCATCCTTTCTAGTGATTAAAATTACTTACATATCATTGATTTCCTAAACACAGTCCTTATTTCTTTCTGTTATATTGCTTTTCTGCTGGACATTCCCACCAAATGCCTCAATTTTCCATTTCCAAAAAGGAATACACAGCTTTTTCTTGAAGTCAGAATTAAAGCCTTCTTTTGGCAAATAGCAAGACTATCAATGCAGTAATCCAAATAGAAATTTTGAAAATTTCCTTAGCTCTTTATTTTCCTTTGGCAACATTTTCAGCCTTCTCCTCACGTGCATACCCAAAGATCATCATCATTATCACCATCATTCTAGTGTGATAATGTCTAGTCTCTATAATGCTGCCAAATTTCGCTTATTAAAAGCAAGCCTGAATATATAATATAGTTGCCCACTGAAGAGTTTCTGCTGCTGCTGCTAAGTCACTTCAGTTGTGTCCGACTCTGTGCGACCCCATAGACGGCAGCCCACCAGACTCCCCCATCCCTGGGATTCTTCAGGCAAGAACAGTGGAGTGGGTTGCCATTTCCTTCTCCAACGCGTGAAAGGGAAGTCGCTCAGCGACCCCATGGACTGCAGCCTTCCAGGCTCCTCCATCCATGGGATTTTCCAGACAAGAGTACTGGAGTGGGATGCCATTGCCTGCTCCTTAATAGTCTCTACTACTCCGTAATTCTTCCACTTGACACAGAAAATTTTTAATACAACACATATAAACCTAGCTTTATATCTATTTTAATCTTTTTTACATGTCTGTCTCCATCGAATTGCAAATTCTTCAAAAGCCAATCATAGGCTTCAATCCTTAGAGCAATCAATATCGAATTCAATAAATATTTATGGAATAAATGCTGCTCACTATAAATTCAGCATGCTTAAAAGCAGGAATTATTAACCAAAGGTCCTTGGATTCCCATGGGATACAGGAATATAATTTATGAGTCATCAAACTTGGATCAAAAGATATATACTAATTTTTAAAAAATATATACTTAATTTTCACTAACCTCTGAGGAAAGTGAGCATTGTCTTCAAACCAAACTACAGTAGTATCTACAACTTTAATAGAGATTTACTCATATCAGATATGGTATTGTAGATATATTAAAATATCTTTAAGATGATAATGATTTTGGAATTTGGAAATTATTAGATCCAAATTTTACCATCCTTTGTAATATGCTAACAAACACACGTACATATATTAATGTATACTGATTTTAAATATTTTGGTAAATGTTTTCTATAACATTTTCCTTGATAACCCCAGGCAATTAATTTTATTTATTTTGGCAACCCACTCCAGTGCTCTTGCCTGGAGAATTCCATGGACAGAGAAGCCTGGTAGGCTACAGTCCACAGGGTCGCAAAGAGTCGGACACGACTGAATGACTTCACTTCACTTCACTTCAAACCTGAGACAGAAGGGCTCCATGGGCTTCAACCGATACCCAAATGGTTAATGACACCAAAAATGTTAGGAAAACTTGTTTTAAAATGAAGTGAATATAACANACAGAGAAGCCTGGTAGGCTACAGTCCACAGGGTCGCAAAGAGTCGGACACGACTGAATGACTTCACTTCACTTCACTTCAAACCTGAGACAGAAGGGCTCCGTGGGCTTCAACCGATACCCAAATGGTTAATGACACCAAAAATGTTAGGAAAACTTGTTTTAAAATGAAGTGAATATAACACACCACTAAAGAATTTATTTTCATTCTTCTATTAGATAAGCAGTTCATATACTAGAAATCACTAAAGGTGAACCAGCAAATCAGTTGAGAAAAAAACAAACAAAACAGAAAAACAACTCAAAGACTATGTGAAGGCCAACAGCACAAGCAGAAAGGAACAGAATTAATATCAAAGACTGAACAAGGAGACAAACAGTCATGAATAAAAGAATGTTAAAATATAGAACTTAAAATATAAGAATGTAAGTAAGGACTCAAAACTCCTGTGTAATGAAAATAATTAGACAATGAGCTATTTGTTTAGAATAGCTAAGTCTGCTGGAAAATGCAAAAGACAGAAGTATTACCACAGATAATGGCTTACCAAGATGAAAAAACAGTTTTGAAGCACTTATGAAGAATACAGGTGAAGACCAAAAAAAAAAAGTGAAAAGTAAAATAAGACAAAACAAGTAAACATAGATATAATCTGTAAGTTAGTGAACTGTGATAAATTCCATGTGGAAAAGAAACTGGTTGCAAAAAACCTAGTTATAATTATATATACAGGAATATCATGTTTTACTGTGTTTTGCAAATACTGAGGTTTTGACTATTTTAAGCTTTATAGAAACCTTGAATTAAGCAAGTGATCAACACCATTTTTCTAACAGTATTTGCTATTTTGTGTCTCTCTGTCACATTTTGATAATTCTTTCAATATTTAAACTTTTTCACTATTATTATATTTGTTATGGTTATCACTGATCTTTGTTGTTACAATTGTTTTGGGAGGTAAACTGCCCACATAAGATGGCAAAAATCAGTAAATGTGAGTGCTCTTACTGATTCTTAAACTAGCTGTTCCCTTATCTCTTTCACTCTCTTCAGGCCTCACTGTTCCCTGAGACATAATAACACTGAAATGAGGCCAATTAATAGCTTACAATGGCCTCTAAGTGTTCATGTAAAATGAAGACCCTCATGTCTCTCACATTAAATCTAAAACTAGAAATTATTAAGCTTATTGAGGAAGGCATCTTGAAAGATGAGACAGGCTGAAAGTTGGACCTCTTGTTCCAAATAGCCAAGTTGTGAATACAAAGGAAAAAGTTCTTAAAGGAAATTAAAAACGCCCCCACTGAACGTACAAATGATAAGAAAGCAACATAACCTTGTTGCTATATGGAGAAAGTTTAAGTGGTCTGGATAGAAGATTAAACACTTCAAACCATTTTCTTAAACCAAAACCTTACTCAGAGCAAGGCCTTAACTCTCTTCAATTCTATAAAGGTTGAGAAAAGTAAGGAAGCTGCAAAACAAAAGTGTAAAGCTAGCAGAACCTGGTTCATGAGGTTTGAGGAAAGACACCATTTTCATAACCTAAAAGTGCAAGGTGAAACAGCAGTTAACCATGTAGAAGCTGCCGCAAGTTATCTAGGATATTTCGCTCAGGTAATTAATGAAAATAGCCACACTAACCAACATAGTTTCAATGTACACAAAGCAAATGTACATTGGAAGACAGATACCATGGTTTTCATAGCAAGAGAGGAGAAGTAAGTGCCTGGCTTTAAAACGGATTGACTTTTGTTAGGGGCTAATGCAGTTGGTGACTTGAAATTGAAGCCAGTGCTCACTTACTATTCTGGAAGTCCTAGGGTCCTTGAGAATTATGCTAAACCTACTTTGTGATCTATAAATGGAACAACAAAGCCTGGATAAGAGCCCTATGTTTATGACAGGATTTGGTGAATATTTTAAGCCCACTGTTGAGACATATTGCTCAGGAAAAAAAAAAAAAA
>SJYX01017144.1:6117-16484 GCA_006410675.1 Oreotragus oreotragus
TCAGTTCAGTTCAGTTCAGTCGCTCAGTCATGTTCGACTCTTTGAGACCCCATGAATCCCAGCATGCCAGGCCTCCCTGTCCATCACCAACTCCTGGAAAATGACAATTACAATTTTCTTTTTTACCCAATCAAAAACTAGTAGGTATCTGAAAGAGCAGGAAAATGTAACTCATGAAAATGAAAAAATTCACAAACTAGAAATAGATGGAGAAATCTTAGAGATTATGAAATTAGCAGACACAGGTGTTATAAATGCCATTTTGTGTGTGTGTGTGTGTGTTAGCTGCTCAGTCGTGCCCAGTCCTTTGCAACTCCATGGACTGTAGCTCACCAGGCTCCTCTGTCCATGGAATTCTCCAGTCAAGAATACTGGAATGGAATGGGTAGCCATTCCCTTCCCCAAGGAATCTTCCCTACCCAGAGAGAGAATTCAAATCTCCTGTATCTCAGGCAGATTCTTTACCATCTAAGCCACCAGGGAAGCCCAAATGCTATTATAAATATGGTCAAAGATTAAAATAAAAAGATGAGCTTAATGAGGACAGAATCTAGTGAAACAAATGAAACTTTTTTAAATGAAAAATAGAATATCTTCAATAAAAATTTATTGGATTAAATTTATAGCAAATTAGGCAGTTCAAAAGGAAAGATCATTAACCTTGTAACTACAGCAATAAAACTATCCAAAATAAATAACTGAACATCAATAACAAAAAAACTCCTAAAAAACAGAACCTTAGTACTTTTGGGGACAATATCAAACAATCTAACATTTGTACAATTTGAGACCTAATAGATATGGAGAGTGGGGAGACCAAAAAAAAAAAAAGAAAAAGAAATCATGGATGAAATGTTCACAATTTGATTAAAGTTATAATCCTACAGTTGAAATAAACTTGATAAATTCTAAACTTGTTAAAGCAACCAACAGACAAACAAAAACACCAAGGTATATCTTAATATAATTACTTAAAGTTATTCATAAAGAGAAACTCTTAAAGGCAACCATTGTGGGGAAGAGGCATGTGACACATAGGTATAAGCAATACAGCAGGTTTCCTATTAGAAACACAAACCCCAGAAGATAAAGAGAAAACACCTTTAAAGTGTTGAAAGAAAAAAAAAAATATGTTAATCTAGAAGCCTTTCAAATATGAAGCCAAAATGAAGTTTGTTTTTCTGAGAAAGAAAAACAAAATTTATCACTAGCAACACATAATATGAGAAAAGTGAAAAGAAGTTTTTTAGACAGAAAGAAAATGATATCAGGAGGATACTTGGATCAACACAGAGGAATGTGGAGTGACAGAAATATTTTAAATTTTTCCTAATTTTAAACTTGTTCTAAAGATAACTGCTTAAAAGTAAAATCAGTATATTGTATGTTTTAAGATCTATGTAAGAGTAATGTGTATGATGACCATAGTACAAAAGATGGTAAGGGTGAGATGCAAGTATATTATTGTTAAGATTCTTATGCTATATGTGAAGTAGTAAAATGTTACTTTAAAAATTATTTCAATAATTATTGCAATAATAATTTAGGTGCAAAGATTTAAAGCATAATTAAAAGAAAAAAATTAGATTGGGCAAAAAAGCAAATTCCAACACAAAATATCATGAGAAAGTCATTTTACATGTGAAGACACACTCAAGCCAAAAACTGAAAAAATGGAAAAATACATGCCATGCAGCAACTATTAATTATTAGAAAGCTAGAATGGCAATATTAATACCTAGAAAAGAAAACTTCAAAACAAGAAAAGTTATCAAGGGTAAAGATGAACATTTCATAAGGATAAAGGATAATTCATCAAAAAAGACAAAAACAATCTTGAATGTATATGCACCTAATAAGGGAGGTTCAAAATTGTTACAGTAAAAACTGACAGAACTGACACAAATACAGTTAGACACTTTGACATTCTTTTCTCAGCAATTGAAAGAAAGAAGACAGAAAATAAAAACGGTTCTAGGAGACTTAATCAACACCATCAACCAACGTGACCTAACTGACATTTAACAGAACACTTTATCTGAAAGCTGAATTATAGAGAATCTATGTAGGACATTCACTATGATTGAACATACGTTGGACCACAAATATGTTTGTATTAGAAAAGAAAAAGTTCAATAACAATGATCTATACTTCAACTTTAGAAATCTATAAATTTAAGTAGAATGAAGACAATAATAAAAAAATAGAAACAGACAATATTGAAAATTAATAAAAACCAAAGCTGATTCTTTGAAATAAGAATGAATAGAAATTATCAATATGATAAACCAAGGAGATATCACTACAGATCATAGAGATATTAAAGGATAGTAAATAATAAGAGAATATTAGGACTTTCCTGGTGGCTTAGACGATCAAGTGTCTATCTACAATGCGGCAGACCGAGGTTCAGTCCCTGGGTCGGGAAGATCTCCTGGAGAAGGAAATGGCAACCCACTCCAGTACTCTTGGAAAATCCCATGAATGGAGAAGCCTGTTAGGCTACAGTCCATGGGGTCGCAAAGAGTCGAACACGACTGAGTGCCTTCACTTTCACTTTCAAGAGAATATTATGAACCGCTTTCTGTGAATATATGACAAACTATATGAAACACACAAATATCTTGAAAGATACAAACTACTAAAATTTATTTAACTTAAAAATCTGAAAAATTCTGTATCTATTAAAGAAAATTAATTTGTATTAAAAATCTACTCCCCCAAATAAAGTTCAGCACCTAGATGTCTTTACTGGTGAATTATAACAGGCCTTTAAGGGAAAAATTAAATGCTACAAGAATTATTAACTGAATTATTAAGTTCACAAAACACAAAAATTAAGTTATAAAAGTCAGTTGCATTTCTATACACAGGCAATGAATAATGGAATATTTCAACAAAAATATCAGTTATGACAATGTCCAAAGTTGCAAAAATCTAAGAGATATATTTAACAAAAAAAAAGTACACTGAAAACTGTAAAATATTGCTGACAAAAATTAAAGAAGATGTAAATAAATGAAGAGATATACCATATTCATGTATCTGAACACTGAATATTCTTTCCCAATTGATCTATAGATTAATATAACCCTAATGAAAATCCAAGACAGTTTTTTAAAATAATATTGAAAAATTATTTAAAATTTTTCATTTAAGTAAAAAGGATCTTCAAAAATAGCCAATGTATTGTGAAAGACAAACACAAAGTTGGAGAACTTAAAACACTTAATTTGAAGATTTCCTATAGAATTATAGTAACCAAGACAGTGGAGTATTCTTCTAAAGATATGCAGATTAATGAAATAGTATAAAGAGATTCAGGCATATNAATATTGAAAAATTATTTAAAATTTTTCATTTAAGTAAAAAGGATCTTCAAAAATAGCCAATGTATTGTGAAAGACAAACACAAAGTTGGAGAACTTAAAACACTTAATTTGAAGATTTCCTATAGAATTATAGTAACCAAGACAGTGGAGTATTCTTCTAAAGATATGTAGATTAATGAAATAGTATAAAGAGATTCAGGCATATATGGTTGATTTTTGCCAAGGCAGCCAAGATAAAATATAGTGTTATCAAAAAATATTTTGAAACAAATAGATCTTTATATGAAAAATATAAAATTTATTCTTACCTTACACCTTATACATAAATTAATTTGAAATTGATTATACAGCAAAGAAAAAAGACAAAATTATAAATCCTCTAGAAGAAAACTTAGGAGAAATTTTTGGGAGTGTTGGGTAGGTTAAGATTAGTTAGAGTGCAAAAAGCACAGACTATAAAAGAAAAAAGCAATAACAGATTTCAGAATTAAAACCTTCTGTTCTTTGAAAACAACAAAGAAAATGTTCACAGTATATTTTTCTGACATATGGCTTGTATCAAAAAATGTTAATGCAAACAACCCAACAAAAAGAAGACTCAAAGCTTTAAAAGAGATACTCAAAAAAGGAACACCCAGATGGTCAGTAAACACAGAAGACAATGGCCCAAATCATTAATTATTAAAGAAAGGCAAAGTTAAAACAAAAATAGATACCAGGATACACCCATTCAATAGCTAACTGACATTACTAGACATTGGTAAAAATGTGGAATAACTGGAAATCCTATACATTTTGATAGGAATTTAAAATGGTAAAACCACTTTCAAAAATAGCTTGGCAATTTAATAAAAAGTTAAATATGCTCTTACTACTACATATCTCAGCATTTTTACTCTTGTGTATTTATCCAAAAGAAACAAAAACATATGTCCACCCAAAATCTTATACATGAGTATTCATAGCAAATTGATTCACAATAGCTATGTGAAGGGTAAACTTTAAAGTGACCCTGTGATCCTCATCCCCTGATGTTCATGCCCTGGAGTAATCCATTCCTCCTCTGTGTTGGGGGGACCTAGAACTAGCTTCTAACCAATGAAAATTGGCAAAGTAATGCTGTATCACTCCTGTGATTACACTATGGTATGTACGATTTCATCTTGACAGCAGGCTATACAGAAAGTGTTGCTTTCCATTTCTGCCTTCCAAGGACAGAGTGACCATGTCTTCTACAGCCACTAGGAAATATAATCTGCCAAAAATATGACTGAGTTTGGAAGATAGCCCTTTCCCAGCCTAGATTTCAGATGAGAATCTAGTCCTGACAGACACCTTCACTGCAGCCATGCAGAGAACCCTGCTAAGCTGTGCCTATCTAGACTCTTGATCCAAGAACCAGTGAGATAATGAATATGTGTGTTTTTGAAGCTGTTTGGTTTGGGATAACGTGCTACACAGCAGCAGAAAACTAAAACAAGCCAAAATCTGGCAACAATCTAAATATCTAACAAGTACATGGACATGTGATACATTTATATTACATAAAAGAAAAAAAATACTAATGTACATAAAACAAGAATGAAGCTCAAAAGTATTATGCTGAGCAAAGGAGGCAAGAAACTAAAGATGGCATGCTGCATCATTTATTTATTTGATATTCAAAGAAGACAAATCTTATCTATAGAACAGAAAGCATATCAAAGCTCAAAAGGTTGTACCCATAAATTATACCTCAATAAATGTGATTCTAAAAAACTTTAGGAACTCAGAAATGGTACTTTTATTTCTAAATATTTAAGCTAATAAAAGGGAAAACAGTTCATGTGCTTGTAAATATAGTATATCTGGCTACAAATAACATTTTAAGACTGGAAATCTTGCTCTTGATCTAGAGCAAGTACTTAATAATCACCATAAAGGAATTTTAGGAGCCTAGATAAAATTCTGTATTGACTCTAACTGCGCAATAGCAAAGCCTAGAAAACTCAGGCTAAATAAGAGTTTGTACTTATTTCACTGACTAATAATGTATAGATAGGATTTTTGCCCTGAATGTGGAGTCCAATGCTAAGGTCACAAGTGCAAGGCCTTGTACCAAGGTCACAGAACCAGAGCCCAAAACAAGTTCATCTCTGGAACTAACTGAGCCTCATTATAACCATTGCCAGAAGTCCCCTGATCCTCACCAGCCAGTTTCCTGACCACAAATTAGCAAAGATGCTCACCCTGGTCTTCATCCTATAGCACCTAACCAGTCATCTAATACCACCCTTCCAGCAGGAATTTTCTTTGTTTTGAGTTTTCCCTGGTGGTTCAGTGATAGAGAATCTACCTGCCAATGCAGGAGACTGGCATTACGTGTCTGATCCCTAGATCCAGAAGACCCTCTGGAGAGGGAAATGGCAACCCAATCCAGTATTCTTGCCTGTGAAATCCCTTATACAGAGGAACCTGGTGGGCTACAGTCTATGAAGTCACAAAAGACTCAGACACAACTTAGTGACTAAACCACTACCAGCCCGTGAAAACATCAGCTCTCCCTTGAGCTGGCCTGCTGTGCTCTCCCAGTAATAAACTCTATTCTCCCATCAGTCAATTGTCCCTGGCCTGTCAGGAGGTCAGTCTGCTGAGCTCACAGTACCCACATTAACTCTGCTTTCCATTCTTAATAAACTCACTCTTTTATGAAATACTCGGTGTTGGAAATTATTTCCCAACCCATGCTCAGACTGCCACGACACTGGCTGTCTATATACGTAAGGCACACCAGATCATTTGGACCATGGAAAAAATATAAACCCTACACTTCAGAAGAAAAATGTATTAAGGGATAAAAGACAGTGTTACAAGTCACTGTAAGGTCAAGCAGAAAATGAGGATACAGATAAAGTTCTAGATAGATTCACCAGAAGTGGTACTTGCTTTGGGAAGGAAGTTCATGCTAAATTAATGTAGAAACAGATTCTTGAGCTAGTTTTTTAAAGATGCACATAGATTTTGAAGGATGTTTAGAGAAGCAAAGAAACCAAATGGAAGGATGTTTTTGTTTAAATGCAAGAATACTGAGGATAAGAAAAAGTCATTTTAAAGATCACAGTATAAATAGTGGGAAATAATACAGACTGCAAAGACATTTGAATGATTCTACTCTACATACACTCTCTCTAGGTCATTTTATCTAATACCATGACAGTATATAATACATTTATGCCAACTATTCCAAATTCTATCTTTATTCAGCCTCTTCATTAAACTCTAAATTTGGTATCTAACTGCCTTCTTGAAGCTGACTTGCATGGCTAATAGTAATCACGACTTCAACATGATGAAAAAGAGATTTTGATTCTACTTTTCCCAAAACCTGTGCTCTCAATCTTTTCCTTCTTAGTAAATGGTCTATTGCCTATCTACTTAGGTCAAAAAACCCTGGAGTTCCCTTTGATTCCTTTCTTTCACTCTTGATTTCAATTACATTGAAAATTACCACCCACTTTTCTCTGAAAATAAGTTCTGAATACCTCTCTCCAATGCTACCCCTCTAGTCCAAGCAGACCTAATCTCCTGCCTGAAGTACTGCCTCAGCTGCTAACTGGTCCCCCAGCTCCCATTCTTCCCCCCTCCAATCTCCTTCTACACAGAAGCCAGAATAAGCTTTTCAAAGTTAAATTATATTGTTGGAACACCCATTAAAACCTTTCATCAGCTTCACATTGCAGTTGAAACAAAATCCGACTTGCTTATAGAGCCTGCAAAGCCATGTGTGGCAGGGCCATTGGATGTCTCCCTATCTCATTTCTCCCCACTCTGCACCTCATTCACTCAGCTTCAGGCACACTGGTTCAACCTCAGGTCTGCTCAGGGTTTTTGTCTTGCTATTTCCTCTGCCTGGAAAATACAGGCTCCATGTTTTGAAATGGCTACTCTATTTTGTTCACTGTATTCTCCTTGGTAAGGCTCTTCCAGATTGACACACTTATTAGTCCCTTGCCTAGGCTTAACTCCAAAACAGTTTGAGGGCCCCTCTTTAAAGGCAGAGGAATGAGACCGTACATTAACCAACTGGGTAAAATATCTTACTCTGGTAAATAAAGCCACATGAACACCTTTGTAGGGCTCCCCAAGGCTTGAGAATGGATCTTTGCAGTTGAGGGACCCTTTGGCTTTCGTTTCATTAGTATCACAGTCAATCTTCCTCTAGTTCCACCTTGTCAGTCTTCTTTAGTCTGTTTCCTTTTCTTCATAGCACTTTCCAAAATTAATTTTCCATTTATTTTTCTACTTTTCAAAGATCAGGTCTCACACTCCCTGAGTAAAGTTCATGAATGTTTATTGAACTAGTCAATATTTTAAAATCTGGACTTAAATTTGTAGAAAAGCATGTATAAAAATAGAGAAAATAAAAAATGATATCATTAGGAGGGCTACTGTTTTATTTGCAACAACTTTAAAGGAAAGAAAATGAGATCATGATTTCAAGTTACACAAAAGGAAATAATGAGAAAAAGAAAACTATGAAAGATATAATGCCTGCAGGATACACAGGATTTGCCAGCTTAAAAGGTAGTAAGAAGCTTTACCAGCTTAAAAATGTAGTAAGAAGTCAAATGTAACTGTAATAATTTAACCCTAGACAGTGAGAGAATGATGATATCAATAAAACAATGATAAAGCAGTTGGTTTGAAGAAAACAAATCCCAAGATTAATGTCCAAGACTGAATTAGAGATGCACTGAAATATTGTCCATAAATATGTGTATCTATTTCTTTAAAATCCCTTCTTCCTGTTGAGTTTTTTTTTTCATTTTTAAAATATTGACGTTGCTTACTCTTAGAAAATATTTTAGTCTCCAATCTTAATAAAAATCATATTTACTATAACCAAAGCCAAAATTATATCAGTATAGGGAAAGTTTAATTTTCTGAAATCATCGGTGTTGTTATGAATAAGTTAAAATATTATTGTAAAGAAATCTGATTTATTTTCATCTTTGATCTAATTTAACTTTCAAAGAAAGCTTGTCAGTGTCAACCAGACTGAGCAAAATGAATAGAATGAATCAGTCAATGTCTATTTAATCATTTCATACAGCAGGATAACATACAACTCTCTCTAGCTGCCCAAATGTTAGTTCCTGACACCACTATGCAACCTACAGGCTTTCAGAAGCTGGAGGAGCCAGGGTTCAAAATGGAACCATGAAGCCATCTCAACAGGAACCACCTTTAATGAAACACTTAGCTGGGTGGAACTAAAATTCTGTAATGTAAAAATTCAAGTAACACCTTTGCTATCTGTCTCCCGGCTTAAACTGTATCACTCTGCAGTGTGCCAAGAAGTTCCATCTTTTCTCCTCTTCCTGCTTGAAACCTCATCCAACCCACAACCAGAAAGAAGAGGCAGTATTTATATAAACATAAAATTGATGATTCTAGTTTAATAAAGAAAAATTATATGCTGACAAGACCTAAGGGATTTAAAACTTAAGACTGAATTTCGACAAGTTCTTACACAATTGGTTCCAATTGGGAAAGGAGTACATCAAGGCTGTATATTGTCCCCCTGCTTATTCAACTTATATGCAGAGTACATCATGCAAATGCTGGGTTGGATGAAGCACAAACTGGAATCAAGATTTCCAGGAGAAATATGAATAACCTCAGATACACAGATGATACTACCTTTATGGCTGAAAGCAAAGAAGAACTAAAGAGCCCTTTGATGAAAGTGAAAGAGGAGAGGGGAAAAGTTGGCTTAAAACTCAACATTCAGAAAACGAAGATCATGGCATCCAGTCTTATCACCTAATGGCAAATATATGGGGTAACAATAGAAACAGTGACAGACTCTGTTTACTTGGGCTTCAAAATCATTGCCGATGGTGACTGCAGCCTTGAAATTAAAAGCCACTTGCTCCTTGGAAGAAAAGCTATGACCAACCTAGACAGCATATTAAAAAGCAGAAACATTACTTTGTCAGCAAAGGTCTGTGTAGTCAAAGCTATGTTTTTTCCAGTAGTCATGTATGGATGTGAGATGTGGACTATAAAGAAAGTTGTTTGCCAAAAATTGCTGCTTTTGAACTGTGGTGTTGGAGAAGACTCTTGAGCGTCCCTTGGACTGCAAGGAGATACAACCAGTCTATCCTAAAGGAGATTGGTCCTAGGTGTTCATTGGAAGGACTGATGCTGAAGCTGAAACTCCAATGCTTTGGCCACCTGGTGTGAAGAACTGACTCATTTGAAAAGACCCTGATGCTGGGAAAGATTGAAGGTGGGAGATGCTTTTGAACTGTGGTGTTGGAGAAGACTCTTGAGCGTCCCTTGGACTGCAAGGAGATACAACCAGTCTATCCTAAAGGAGATTGGTCCTAGGTGTTCATTGGAAGGACTGATGCTGAAGCTGAAACTCCAATGCTTTGGCCACCTGGTGTGAAGAACTGACTCATTTGAAAAGACCCTGATGCTGGGAAAGATTGAAGGTGGGAGGAGAAGGGGACAACAGAGGATGAGATGGTTGGATGGCATCACTGACTCAGTGGACATGAGTTTGAGTAAGCTCAGGGAGTTGGTGATGGACAGGGAAGCCTGGCATGCTGCAGTCCATGGGATCACAAAGAGTCAGACACAACTGAGCAACTGAACTGAACTCACATAATTCATTGTTTGACAGTGAAATTTGAAATGTGCTCCATCTTGTCCTCAGCTGATCATCTCACCTGTTCCATAAGAGTATATAGAGACTCTAGAAAACAGTCACTGAAATGTGCCTCTCTCTTACAGACTCACCTTTCCACTGCAGACCTTTCAAACAGAAGCCATTACTTTCTCCATCATGTCTCAACCCCATAGAGCTACAAAGTCATCTGCTTATGCCTCCTTATAAGCCTCTTTTTCCCTTTCAAACCATGATGCACCTTGAAGCAAGCCCCTCTTCTTTCAAAAGCCCCTCTTCTTTCATTTCATCTGTGTATAAAGAACCCCACCAAACTGTCTCTCATCTCTCATCACCCCCCCCCCCCCCCCCCCCCCCC